>JAGFPH010012298.1:745-15854 GCA_018207615.1 Philaenus spumarius | reverse complement strand
GTCTGGTGCAAATTTGGTTGAAATCGATCAAATAGTTTTCTCTCTAGATTTGTATACTTTTATTAAAGTAGGCGATTAACTAATAAATATTATTATTATTAGCTAGAGAGAAAACTATTGGATCGATTTCGAACAAATTTGCACCAAACACGTCAATTAGGTCTTTATAGATGCACGTAAAAAGGTTTTGAAAAATTTTGAAAAACAACCCCCTTTATGGCAGAAAAACCACAAAAAATCAGTTATTATTATTATTATTAGCTAAACGAGAATTTTTAGAAAGATGCGGGTTTTTGTATATGGTAGGGCACATTAAAGGCTAAAAATTAGCCAAATTTAATCAAAATCGTTAGAGCCGTTTTTTTATAAAAAAATAATAACTGATTTTTTGGGGGTTTTTTGGCCAAAAATGGGGTTGTTTTTCAAAATTGTTCAAAACCCTTTTTCGTGCATCTATACAGGCATACTGGACATGTCTGGTGCAAATTTAGTTGAAATCGATCGAATAGTTTTCTCTCTAGCTTTGTCTACATACAGACATACATACAGACATACAGACATACAGACAGACATACAGACATACATACAGACAGACATTTTGTAAAAACCACTTTTTTGGACTCAGGGGGTCCCAAAACGGATATTTCCACAAAAATCTCAACATCGATTTTTTTTGCGATCACTATACTTTCTCTATACTATAGTATAGTGAGAAAGTAAAACATTTTTATTAGTTAACTAATTTAAATAAAATTGCATATAAAAACACAAGTTTAATTCAATAAGGTAATATTTTCAAAGATTTTGTTATTTCTTAAAGTTAGCTTGTGTTCTTACCTAGGGACCCATAATTGCTCTCAGATGATGGTGGAGCCTGGGGGTATATTACCCTAGGGGTGCTGAAATAAAAAACAAAACTTGTATAATTGCTGCGTTTGCATTTCAAATGTAATTTGGATTAAGCTGATTTGTAAAAATATGTGATATAACCAGGAAAAACATTTGATCTATTAACAAATTTAAAAGATGGATATAAAAACACAAGTTAAATCAATAAAGTAGGCCTAATATATTAAAATTTGTTTTTATTTCTTAAACTTAGCATGTGTTCTTACCTAGGGACCCTTAATCGCTCTCTGATGATGGTGGAGCCTGGGGGTATATTACCCTAGCGGTGCTGAAATAAAAAACAAAACTTTTATAATTGCTGCGTTTGATCTTCAAATGTAATTTATTGTAAGCTCGGAACGAACCAAAGTACTGAAAAAGTAGGGTGTCTTTTTACTTAGGTTTAACAGTAAAACTGTAATTAGTTAAAATTAGGCTACTACACAGTGGAACAACTTTTGCTTTATAAAAAAAAAAAAAAATAGCTTTACCGTTACCGATTTAAAATTTTTCGTACGATTTAAATATTCCTTTCGTGCATATAGAAAATTGCACTCTTATTTTATTTACAAGCCCCATAATAATTTATAAATTTCAAGTGAATCGATTTGTAATTTCATATTAAAAAGCAAATAAGTCGAACGAGCAGCTAAACCGCTGACGTTAGTTGGGCGAATTTACAAAATTTAATTTACGCGTTTTAGGTTGCAACTATTTGGGAAATCGGTCTACTCACGAAGACGTTAAATATCCGCCTGCGTGAACGAAATATACAACTAGAATTTGTTCGCACCTCTGCCTCCGACCCGGGCTAACGCGCTGCTTCGTTGCGAACAAACTCGTTTTGCAAGCTGGCACTTCGACCTTGCGGCCTACGATTTTGGGCCGCTTCCACTCGTCCGCGGCTGACACATTCACTTCCATTTGGGAGCAAAAAAAAAAAAAAAAAATATATATATATTTTGATAAAAATCGAAGTTGTTACATCCATTCCATGTTAATGACAATGTTATTGTAAAAATGAATAATACATGGATCGCAGCTGTTGTATTCAAAGCCTCGGTCATATATCATAAGCTTACAAAATTGTAAACAAATTTAAAGAAATATAAAATATATTATCAAAGATTATTGTAAAATGTTTAGTAACAATCCTAACATAAAAAACACATATTTTGATGATGTTATAGATTTAAGGAAACTGTTAATTCAAATTTATATTGTTATCCTGATCAACTAACTGGTAATAAACAAAAGAAGGTAGTGATAAATTGACTGCCAGACATGGCAGAATAGTAAAACAGCCAGATAGGCTTGACTATTGTTAATTTTGTTTAAAACTATTTTTGTATGTAAATATATTTTGATTAAAATTAGTTTAAATTGGTCAGTGATTCTTTTTAGTTTTTAAATGAAACCTGTTTTTACTTATGTTTATATATTAACATAATTTTATGTTTTTAAATTATGTCGAAATGGGGTGTGTAATAGATATTAAGTTATGTAAATACATTAGAGCTACAAGTCTTACTGCCAATGCCCTACAGGCTAGAGACTGCAATATTGTAACTGATTAACAAAACAGTTCATAGTAGATATTTAAGGAATGAAGAACTCATTCATTTTACCTAACTTACAATAGTTTGTTGTTAGCTGGAATAATACTTACGCTCCTCCTGGCCAAAAGGCCGAAGCCGAGCCATGGTTTAGAGGGTTGCCCTCCTGTAAAGAAAGTAAACATAAATTATTAAATGTTTGTTAAAAACTTAAATAATATATTTGTTACTAAGCATGACCCAGCGAACACATAAGACCAATAGAAGGGGTAAATTGGCGCCACAATTACTCAATCAGTAAATCGAAATCATCCAATAATATCTCTATTACATAAAATATTCCTTTCGTTCACGCCAAAACTTTACTGCGCATGCGTCAGGATCTAGGTATACAATATTTTGTTTGCATTTGCTTCGCCGCGGGTGTAGGTGGACGAAAAGAGTAGGACATAAAACCCTCGAGTGTATGTAATAACTGTTAACAGAGTTGTTACCAAACTCTTAATTGCAAAACGGGATCAAAAATATAATTTTGTAATTTTTATCGTTAACAGTATTTATATTATTGGCAATTGTCTCAAGTTCTTAAAATTTACGATTTTCATTGTGCATCTTTTTTTTTAATTTACGTAAATCTTTAAACTCTGTGATCATGAAATTGCTTAAACTTTGTAGAGGTAGGAGACTGTTTTCAAACAAGTCAGATGTCACCATTTCCCTCGTTCTTACAGCCTTTCTTCTAGTTTCATATTTATTATTTGTCTTCCACATTTAATTCTGTCCTCGTTACATACGCCTTGCTGTCATCTTTAAACGATCGAGCAAGTTGATAATGCTTATTTCGGTTTTCCAAGCAAAATATTTGATTTTGAAGCGCTATTCTTCTACAACGATGAAAGTTGAATCTGTTGGAGTATCTCTTCTAGAAACACTGGCTTTTAATCTTCCAACAAAGTAATAAAAATGTATATACAACAAAATGCCAGCTTGGAGATCTGGTGGGTATTTTCAGACCGAAGGACCACCATTGAGGTTAATTCCAGTCGGGTAGATGTACATACTTAGATTAGGTATGTACATCCCACCATACCCCGTCACTTTCACTGGTGTACAACAAGTTGTAAATATTGAAAGCCAGTTTTCCCTTAATGTAATCCTTAAAGTTAGCTATTTAAATTAATATATTCTATAGTAGTAATTATTTGTTGTTTTGTATGTAATTTGCAGTAAATATATATTACCTTTATTTTGTTCGTGATATTTAACTTTTACAAATGTACATATCTTAAAGTTGTAATTATTTGTTTTGTATGTAATTTGTTGTAAATATAAACTGCCTTTATTTTCCCAATTACATTTAACTTTTACAAATGTAAATGTTAAAGAGAAGTAATGATTTGTTTGGTTTTTATGTAATTTGCTGTAAATTTAGATTGCCTTTCTTTTGCCAATAATGTTTACCTTTTAGTAACGTAAACATTTTAAAGCTGCAATTATTTGTTTGTTCTGTACGTAATTTGCTGTAAACATAGATTGCCTTTCTTTTGGCAATGAAAAGGAACTTTTACCAATGTAAATATTTTAAAGCCGAAATTATTTGTTTGTTTTTCATATCATTTGCTGTGAATAAAAATTGCCTTTCTTACTTTCTATTTCCAATGATTTATAAACTTTCAAAATTTACATATTTTAATGTTGTAGGCGTATTCATTAATTTATTTTGAATTCAATTAAATGTAAATATAGAATGTCTTTAGTTGGCCTACTAAAATATGCATTCTTAACTTGTAATTTGTATTTAAAAAAGAATTTTAACGATCATGTTCATAAACATTTAATAACTTCTTCTGAATTACAGTGGTTTTTTGTAGTTTAGTAGAAATTAGAAATTTGTTTTGATAGTTTGTTTCAGATAGACATTAAATTTGCACTTGTGTAATAGTAATTTAGTTTTTTTTTATTCATAATTTAAATTATAGAAAATAATCATTGTGCTTTCAAATTGATGATTTGAGTATTTTTTAGAAACCGTGTTTAACTTCAATAATAGTTTACAAAAATATGGTTTTTATATTAGCGCAATTTGCTATTCTAGTAATCTGAGAATCAAGAGTTGAGTTTGCTTTATTTTTGACAATATTTTTTTATTAATCTCATTTTTTACATTTTCATTACCTAATAATTGGTTTTTACGTTAAAATAAAATTTTGTAATTTTATATATTGTTTGCAACATGGACAATTTCAAGAAATAAATATTTCAGCCTAACGCAATATTGGATCTTTGAACAATTAGAGCTTTGTTAAATGCAAAGCGGAGCAGTCGGAATTACTTTATTTTTGGCCTTAAATTATATCCGTCGGCCTATTTAGGTCTTATGGGGCAAAATCCAACAGACTCTTGACACTACGATATTTGTCTACTGGGGTTTGGTCGTTTGGGGATCAAAGAGAAAGTTGTGTGTGTGTTTTGGCGAGAGAGACAGATATATTCTTCGTTCGGCAGCCCGCAAAAAGACTGGTGGTACTCGGACTGAATTCTCGGTAAACTACCAACTAGTGTTCCCTTTTAGTGCATAAGGTTTCGCTTCTTATGTTAAGTATTCATTGCTATAAGTAAAACTTCTTTAGAAAATACATTCCTCTCAAACACTTACCGCTCGAACCAGTCCAAGCTTGGTCCCAGCATCACATCTCCCATCCAACGGGGGATAGTTTTCCTTGCAACCACCCTGGCATCATCGTAAGCTGCGAAGTTGATGTTGCAGAATGGTGTTGGTTTCGCGATGGCAGGGATGGTGAAAAACAAGAGTGAGCTAGCTGTGGAAAAATACAAACTCATGAGACTTGATTTTAATAATTTTTGTTTTTGAAAAACAAATTTTATGTTTAAATTTATTGATAACGATCTCTGTTGCATTTTATTTTATAAGCTTTTATTTTCATAATAGAACAATTTCAATATTTTTTACACTTAAAAATTAGTTTAGTCGTTGAAGCATGACTATATAAAAGCACCGGCACCAAAAGTCATGACTTTATATCTCATAAAAACGAATCTTAAGATATTGTTTAAATTCTACCTGGTACAGTGCTTCGATCTTGGGCAAAACGCACTTTCTTCTTCCTCGCTGAAACAATAACAACAGATTAGGAAAAGTGATAAGAGTGCAGTTGTGTCGGCCCTCATAAAAAATAAAGTTTAAAAAAAACCGTTGTAACTAAAAATTACAATAACTCGGCCACACTGCTGAACCGCTGACGTAAGTTGAGCGAATTTCCAAATTTAAGTTTAGGCCTACATGTTTTATTGTTCAAACAACTATTTTGTAAATTTATCTACACATGAAGGAGCTGAATAGCTGCTTGTATGTATGCAGTGTATGAGTTGAATTTGTTTCCACCTAAGCCTCCAGCTTCAACACACGCACTCCTTCGTTCCACTCGCAGCGGAAAAACTCGCAGATTTTGAACTCCGATCCTTGCGGCCTCGGATTATGGACTGCTTCGCTTCACTCGCGGCCTCAGATCAGAAGATGAATAGGTAAAATAACCCCTGTGTACCCGGTACTTTTAGACTCGTTCGAGCGACGTAGACAACCAACTTGTTTACCAAATTTGGATCAAAACGGACTTAAAAAGTGGCCACTAGAGTGCGAACACATATATACATACATATAGTGTATATAATTTTTAATGAAACCCCAAAACGTGTTCTGGGGACCATAATTGGAGCACATTTACTACTCCTGACCTTAGGTCTTACCATAAGGGTTCTATATGGAAATTCTCTAATAAAAAACCCAGAATAGCGTTTAATGTTTATTCTTTACGTGGTCCTTTTACTTTGGCACTCAATATGTTGAGTCAACCATCTGACTAATACAAGCGTAAATAGTTGTGGTTACAAATTATTGGTAATAGGGATAAACAATTATCAGGGGTGGTAGACAGGGGGTGGACAAGGGGTCAAAACCCACTCGAAATCCCGAGATTTAGTAGTAAAAATTAATACTGGGTTTACAAAGTGCAAATTAAATTATAAAATATACAGCACAACAAAGGATCCAACAACATATTTTACATCATTGTGAATTTCATGTTGCATGTACACTGACAATTAGATTTACTTGATTATACTGCAACGTACAATACACATGGATGCAGTAGCTATTAAGTAAGAAAACTATAAAGGCTCAACAAAAATACTTTACTCTAACAAAACATGCAATGCATTGTGTATTGAAAATATTCCCAATACGTGGGTTTGCGTGCAATACACTGTGCGTCTCTCATAGTGTCCAGTGTCAAGCTCACATGTGCGTCCTTAGTAGTGAACGTGTTAAGGGTGTGCAATACCACTCGAGTAAAATCATCGAATCCAGTGAGCGGAGCCAATCTTGAGAAGGCTGGCCTGTGATATTACATTGGTAAAGTGCTAGAGTGCGACTAGAATATCGCTTGTATACACTTTCGTTTTTTACAGAGATAACAGTATAATAAAATACAATACAACTCCGTATCTATCAACATTTGAATAACAACATCAAACTAAATTTACAAAACTAAAAATAAATTATACAATAATCTCTATAAAAAATGTAAGGGAACATATAGGCTCATCCTGTTCCGGACTCTCCAACAAAACCACTAAACCAAACTCCTAATGTGCTAACAATGAGTGTAAGTAAAAAAATAAAGTTCTATTACATAAAATTAAAAGGTGGAATTTATGAAATGAATTAAAAACCATTAAAAAACCACATATTTCAATAGGGATTCGTTTCTGTGAGTTATCTGAAGCACGGGTGAAATCTTTCGCCAGCTCTCTCTAACGAAGCATTTCCTAACCTATTAATATATGAACATTTTTATAATTTTTTGCTATTGCAATCAGCTCAGAAAGTGGTGCAAATAACATAATTCAAATATTTAAAAATATTTAGTTTCTAGAGTAATTCCGGGTTTTGTTGACAACTACCAAGAAATACATTTTTCTTTCTTTTTTTTGTTATTATCTCTGTTATCATTTGAGCTACAGACAAAATAAAAAAAAAACATCTTGTTTGCCATTAAAAAAGTAAACTCTTTTTTCTCTTGTAATTGTTTTGTGAGGTTAGCGGTTTTTGAGATATTAGGCATTAAAAATTATATATGGCCACCATTTTGAAAATATTTAAAATAATGTTCTAATTTTTTGTACAGCGATAAAAGGTTACGCAACAAGTAGGTGTACAAAGTTTGAGCTCAATATCTTTTCTACTTCCAAAAATTTTAAGTCTTTTATAAAACACACATACAGATAGATTGATGAAAAAATAAGCTCAGTAGGCCTAGACCCTTGATTATATTATAAAATATGTTTGTCTGGATCCCAGGAACATATCCACAAAAGAGGTCCAGACAGTTCGGGGACAGCCTGTAAAACTCTAAAAAAATTTATTTCATGACATAGCATTGCAGGAAGATAGTTACCAAATGAGAGTTAATGATTAATATCAAAATAATTATGACGTAATAAAATTCACAACTTACAGAAGTTAGCTGGGACATGAACAGCGTTCCAGTCGTCGTTAGTCAACATAGCGTCGGCTGAAATTAAAGAAAACTTTATTAGCTGGAGAGGAATAGCGATAAGATAATTTGCTTTGTTTTTAGAAGTTTTAAGCGTAGAAAAACCAGACTCTGAACGAAGTTTCTCTGTAGTTTCTTATGTACATGGTGGTTATAAATTAATGGAAGATAAATTAAATAAATAACCAAGCAACGCAAAAACATGGGAATTGTTTTAAATATCACATTTAAAACAGTATTTTACTATTAACTGATAAATAATAATTATACAAATTTCAATAGCTAAATTTAATGGCTATGAAAAGTCAGTAAAATCTCAGCATAACTGTGAGTGTAAGGTATGTTTTCTTCTTAACGGCTCCTGCTGTGGCATAGTCAGCTGGTCAACAATGAATCTTCACCAGCTGTTAATTACACTTGACTAAACAAACGCAAAACTAACCTCAGTATCAAAATGGCTAATGCGCAAGAAAAAGCAAAGTGTGTTCTTTGGTTTCAAGAAAGCAAATTTTTAATTCGAAGTAGGTTTCGATTGGAGTACGACCGCAATCCCCCGAGTAACAATTCTATAAAACGTTACTATAGGCAATGTGAACATACGGGAAGTGTCCAACATAGAAAATGTGCTGGTAGAAATTTGCGCCCATAGCTACGGTCAGAGGGGCCCACGCTCCCCCCTAACTAACAGGGGAAGGAAAATATGTATATTATTAATTATAGTCAGGTATTTTTCTTTAAGAGATTAGCACTAAAATATGTATTAAATGTTGTGTGCCGTTTGATTTTACAAGAGTCAAGCATGAACTGCTGGGTCACTACTTGGTGCGGTCTCTAGGAGTGTTATAAGTCTCTGTGTATTCACTGACGGTATAAAGGTACAGACTCAATGCTGTATGGTTATATTTCACCTGAACAGCCAAATTGGCTTCTCAAATTTAAAAAGTTTTCTTTGGGAGGTCAAAAATATCCCTGGACTTTTCTGAAGAAAAGGAGCTTACTCTTTAACACGTTCACTGCTACTCATATTTCGTATTTTATCTAGGAACTGACCTTTTATTTTTTATATTTATAGTCTAAATGAGTAGAAATTACTTTATTTTTTATTGTTTAACCTTTCTACGTAATAATAACTAATATTAAAGCGGACGTCCATAGCAGAGAGGCTTAAAATTAAAGTGCGAAGCAAGCAATGCATTGTGTATTGAAAATACTCACAATACATGGGTGGCGTGCACTGCACTGTGCATCGGCCGCTTCTCATAGTGTTCAGTGTCAGCCCCATACCCCAGTATAGCCCCCCCTCTAGAAAAAAACCATATGGGTGCCCATGCTGGTTGACCTCCAGTTTCAGAAGATTTTGTTGATCAGATAAGAGAACTGTTTATGAGGAGCTCTGGTAAGTCCAATCGTCGTGCAAGTTTGGAGTTAGGATTGCCACGATCAAGTTCCTTGCTCCATGCATACAAAATCCAATTACTACATGAAATTAAACCTAACGATACACATCGACCTTACGATTCTGCTGTCAGCATACTTAACAACGAAGAACAAACAAGAAACAACGAAAAAAGCTATTTCTTAAAAAAGGTAATTTTGTCTGATGAAGCAACCTTCCATGTTTCTGGTTAGGTAAATCGACATAACTGTAGCATTCGGGGTATTGAAAATCCTCAAAATGTTCGGGAACGAGGAAGAGACAGTTATAAAATAAACGTTTGGTGTACATTGGCTATAGATGAAGTGATAGGACTAACTCCTTCAATGATCAGAAACACATGGCGTGTGGTGGAATTCAGACTACAAACTTTGCGTGCAAACCGCGGAGAGCTTTTGGAAATGTTTTAGTTTTGTCCATTCTTATAATAAAAACTGTTTTAAATTTGGTATTTAATAATAAACGGTACCAGAAATCGGCACATACTTTCTCACAAACATGTTTAAATTATTAACACGTTCACTGCTAAGGACAAACATGTGAGCTTAACACTGAACACTTTGAGAAGCGGCCGACACACAGTGCGTTGCACGCCAACCCTCGTATTGCGAGAATTTTCAATAAACAGAGCACGCCAATTTTAAGCCTATGTTAGGAGAGTAACTAATAAAAATTATTATTATTAGCCAAACGAGGATTTTTTGAAAGATGGTGTTTTTTGCATATGGTAGGGTACATTAAGGGCTACAAATAAGCCAAATTTTTATCGAAATCGTTAGAGCCTTTTTTTTATAAAAAAATTATAACTGACTTTTTGGGGTTTATTTGGCCACAAAGAGGGCCGTTTTTCAAATTTTTTCAAAACCGTTTTTCGTGCTTCTATACTGTACAGGCATAATTGACCTTTTTGGTGATTTTTTTTTTCGAAATCGATCGAATACTTTTCTCTCTATCTTTGTATACATACAGATAGACACACAGACATTTTGTAAAAACAAATTTTTTGGACTCGTGGGGTCCAAAAACGGATATTTCCACAAACATTTCAACATCGATTTTTTTGCGATCACTATACTTTCTCTATTCTATATATAAAGTAAAAAAAATCCCATATTTTTACGTAGCTTGATTATTAAATTTATTTATTTCATCATGAAATGAATCAGATAATTTATAACCACCATGTATTAGAAATCATCAACGCTTTTTGAAGGACTACCGAGTTGTTCGACATTAAACATTTAAAATGGTCAACGATTTTGACATTAAATTAAACAAATCTTTTTGCAATCTTATAACGCTGAATACACTTACGACTGCATGTATGTAATCTTTTTATAACGCATGCTTACCGTCTGTAGGATAATTTTTCCCACGTTATAATAAAAAAGGTTTATAAGACTGATCATGCATAAAAGGATAAAGGTTTCATCACTGCAATTGTTTCTACAACTATCTACATTACCTCTTAGATCTTTATATATATATATGTAAGGTTATGCAATCTTTTTAAATTAAGAGTGGGCGGTTTTCAGATCTGCATTACAGAAATTATTACTTGTTTGGACATAGTAACAAAGTTTTCGTGCAAAGTGCAAAATTAACAATATATTCAAATTTTACTCTGTAGTTGCACCTAGAATATATAACAAACTTCCAGAAAATATTAAAGTCTGCACAAACCTAAAGAAATATTTAACTCTTTTTAAAAGCTGGCTTTTGTTCATGGATTTTGTCATAGGCGTAACCAGGATGACCTTAACACGTTTTAGGCTTCCCAAAATACTTTAAAATGATATAGTTATGTTGTATACTTTACTACTTCTAATTGTGATTCAGGCCCATTTTAGAATCATTTAGAATAGCAACCACGACTCATCTCCCTCCAAATATTTCCGTGCGCCTCCTCTAACCCCATATTCCTGGAACACACATGGCGTTTTTTTTTGCCTGCTGCGGATTAGTTACCGCTCATAAATTTTAAAGTGTGCACGCGCTTAAATTCCCGCTTAAATTCTAAAATTCTCATTGGGATTCATTAAACTGAAGTGTCTAGTTCACCTATTGCGAAGTGTGTTATGTAATATATTTTATTTTTTATTGGTATGAACAGAGAGCAACTCTCGCTTTATTGTTATTCAGTCGCCGAATGAAAAGGAAGCAAAAAATATACTTATTTGGGTTCATCCAATCAATAAATAAAAGAAGAGAAGATTTTGGAGTATTCTACACGGTGTTTCCTGATGTGTAGGCTGAATAATTTCTGCACGTGGCTGAAGGGTAGTGTTCTACGAAAAAAAATACTTAAATATGAAAAATTTGCGTGTATTTGGTCACGTTCGCCACTGTTTCGTCGGAGACGGTGGAAAATCCGTCGATTGAAATGGCAGTGAGCGGCTGCAAAGCTACCGTTAGCGGTAAATAAACCGATTGTTTATTTTTCCGACCAATGGTACCCTCTTATACCCTCCTTCGTGCCATTGTTGATATGATGGTGACGGCAAATAGTCTGTGGCGGACGAAAGCTGCGTGTGTGTTCCAGGCCATACACTATACTGCATCGTATATCAAATAAAGTGCCAGTGCCCAGTTCGACCAAATATAATGTTGGGAATATATTGATCATTTATTGTAGCTTGACATTTTCATAGGTAATAAAAACAAGTTACTCCTATAAGCGTATTTTATTGTAAAAAAATTGCGAAATATGCTTTACAATGGTGGGGGGGGGGGTATAACCCTCAAAACCTACCCCTGGTTACGCCAATGGATTGTGTTAGAGGTTTTGGTATAGGAATACATTATTATTGTAATTTTGTTTAAATGCATGCGAAATGATTGTGGATGTGATAGGGGTATGGAAGTAATTCCTTTTCCTTTTTTTTTTAATATTTGTGTATAGTATTGTGTTTCTTTTTAATATGTTTAACTTTTAGCTAAGAATGTGAATATATAGGTAAGAGAAAGAGTGTGTGGTATGTGAGTGTGTGTTACGTATGTGTAATTTTAACTAAGTTATATTTATGTTATGAACGCAGATCTTTTGGCTTAACTATCACAGAACATTATTAAGTTTTTCTAGTTTTATGATTTAGAAGTAATAAATATTGTTTCTGTTTTTGTGTGTGTGTATTTTATAGTTAGTAATGTAGTATTGTGTATGAGAATGATATGACTTATTCAACAGATTCTTATAAAAAACATCCTGTCAACTTACCAGTGATCAATGCAACATAGAACTATTACAATTTAATAATTTAACAAAGTAAAAATTATTACAACAAATATGAACAATAATCATGAGTAATGTAGTAGTTATAACAATTTAAGAATACAATAATTACCGAGTAATACTGGTGCTGGTCGTGGAGCTTTTTTGAAGCACCCGTTGTTTACGATAATTCCTCCGCCCACGATCTTGACTTCAGGCTTCTTTTTTCCACAACAAAATACTGGAACAAAAATAGTCCGCTATAGAAGAAACCAACCTCAAGTATGTAGTACTAATATTGTAATTTACCTATTTAGATTTGTTATTGCTTAATAATTGTAATAAGCAACATTTATAGAACATCTTCAGTATTAAGAATACCTTACACAAAATTCTAAAGAAATTTTATATGTCAATCCAAACTAGGAAACGCAATTGAAAAATGTTTTAGCTAAGATTTAAATATGCTGGTTTGTAGACTTTAAAATTTCTACTTGGAAGATCCTGCATGCTTAACACGCATACCACTTCCTTTCTCCACATCTTTTTTTAGTTAGACATAACTAATTGTACTCATATTATAACAGTTTAACAAATTATTTGTTTCCTTCTCAGAAATATTAAACAATTAAATAACTTTAAAGCTAAAATTGGTAATTAATATGTACTCTCTAAATCAAATCATTAAGTTTACCTGTAAAAAGTTACTTGTAAACAAAAACCTAACCTAAAAGTTATTTAAACTTATGAAACCAGCCGTTAGTGGACGAATCGTTGAGAATAAAGTCTACGCAAGTTTATCATTAGTAAACAGCTGATTACCCAACACTGAACGCCGTCAATCAGCTGCTGCGTAATCTAAACGGACGAATATATTTATGTTACTATTTACGTGCCAAAATTATTTTTGAAATAATTTGTAGTTTTTCCCTCAGATTTGAAGCCTACAAAACCTGAAGGTAATTTCAAGTAAGTAGGAACACAGTTTTAAGGAATTTTATTTAGTTAGTAATTTTATTTTAAGTAATTTCAAGTAGGCTAATTAAGAGCAGAGTTTTAAGGAATTTTATTCACCGCAGCAAATTATTTATATGAATTAGATCATTTTTAAAAGTATGTTTTACAATATTGTTCGTATCTGTTGCACGGTTGTGTTTTGAGGTTATATTTATTTTCAGATTATAAAGTTTACTATTACCGCCGATTGAAAATAGGTCCACTTCCCATTTTATCAGAGTTTAGACGAGAGACGATATCAGACAATTAAATAACTATTATAATACTTTATTAACAATCAATTGTGTTTTATTTACTTCTTAACAAATAACAAAATTGATCAAGGAAGGAAAGAAAAGGTTATACGCCTACGTAAGGGTGGGCCCGTACTAGTTTGTTAAACATAAAATATTGTTTATGTATATTCAAAATATCTTGTATTAATATTTACAAGATGCACTTATAATAATCGAACATTTTAACAGTTTCTTCATTAAACAAATAAAAGAGCACTGTAGCGAAAAAACTACACTAATTTGAATAAAAACCGTGAACCACAAAACAAGGAACTAAAACAATAACAAACAACTAAATTGTAAGTTATGTGAAATACGTTACACTTATGTACATTTCGATAACATGGTCATCATCCACAGAGGGTTTTGACTTTAGTAGTGTTAAAACCCTCTGTAGATGATGACCATATCATTGATATGTACAAAAGGTTAACTCATTAAACATAACTTACAATTTAGTTGTTTGTTATTGTTTTAGTTCCTTGTTTTGTGGTTCACGGTTTTTATTCAAATTAGTGTAGTTTCTTCATTACTAAATGTAGTAAATGTCAATATTACAAGTCGACTAAAATCAATAATAGGCCTACTCCATCCATTTAAGCTAAGACTCAAGGTAAACGTACAGGCTGGTTCAAAATTTTAAAAGTAAATACTTGGGATAATTCATACAACAGAATATTCATTAATCGGAAGCCAGAAAAATTCACAAACAAAATTTAACTACAGGACATTAGACATGTTCAAAGGTAGAAAGGTAGACCTATGGTTAGAGGGACGTGGCCATACCGGTTCGTCTATCTGGGTGATTTCTAATTCAAAATAGGCCAAAAATTTTGTCTACCCTTTAAAACTATGAAAATATAAAGAAAAAAAGTAATTCAGTCCATTTTTCTGTTTTACAAATTTAATTGTAGACGATTTCTTATTGTACGTATAGGCCTACAATTGACACATGAGACAGGCCTACCTAAATATAAACAGTAGAAAGAAAGCAGTAACTCATAAGCGTCCCTATGTTTACTATAATGTTGACGCAAGAGACAGGCCTAATCTAAATATAAACAGTAGAAAGAAAGCAGTAACTCATAAGCGTTCCTATGTTTACTATAAAGTTTTCGCAAGAGACAGTATTAACCTAAATACGTATAAACAGC
>JAGFPH010012296.1:5675-30823 GCA_018207615.1 Philaenus spumarius | reverse complement strand
TTTTTTTTTAAATAGCCATACTTGTTAAATAATAAATCATTTTTACCGAGAATGATAAATAAGAGAAAGATTTTCAAGTCCTTCTAACTTTTTAGAGAGTGATTGGTGAAGAGCCAAATCCAAGGAATGTTTATTAGGTATTAGGTTGTACTTTTTTTATGTAAGGGGAAACTTTGCCCCCGTTTCAAAATGTAGAAATATTGGGGGCAGCTCAAAATTATTATACGCAAACCCCTGGCATGTGACCATTTATTTTAAAGGTATTAACAAAAGAAAATTTACAGTGCAAATTAGAGAAAATTTACAGTGCAAATTAGAGGCCTCTATCTCAACCTTGCTAAAAAATAAAACCCTACTCCATGATAAAGTAGAAGAAATATGTTTCACAGGACAAAACTGGCAAGAGACTAATAAAAGACCGGAAAATACTCAACTACTGATAAGACTTGGATAACAATAGTTCAGACTATCCAAAGTCCATTTGTGGAATGAAACCACCTTTTTGATTTTTCCAAAAATAGAATTTCTTTTGGCTGTTTAATTTGTATTAGGGTTGAGATAGAGGCCTCAAATTTGCACTATTAGTTTTGTTAATACCTACGTGAATGGTCACATGACAGGGGTTTGCGTATACCACCTTTGAGCTGCCCCATAATTTCCCATTTTGTACATGGTAACAAGTAACAACGTTGTCTTATGCGTAAAAAAGTACATCTTTATACCTAGTAAACATTACCTGAGTTTGGTTTTTTTCCAATTACTCGCTTAAAAGTTACAGGGGTGTCTCCAGACTTTTAGTTCAGCCTGTATATAACATGGGAACGACTTACCATAGTTCTTCTGTTCAGTATCACTCATTTCTTCGTATGTTGGTTTTAAGAAACAATAAACACTTTTCCATGCCTCTCCATAGGCGTAACCAGGGGGGGTTTTGGGGGTTATAACCCCCCCATTGAAAAAATATTTCGGACTTTATTTATATTAAAATAGGTACCTAACTTGTTTTCAACACCTATGCAAATGTTAAGCTACAATAAATTATCAATATATTGCTGACATTATCTTTGGTTGAATTGGGCACTGACACTTTATTTTATATATATGCAGTGTAGTGTATCAAAGTATAGTGATCTAAAGGCAGCACACAGCGTTTTCCGCCACAGATTACTTGCCGTCGCCTTCATATCAACAGTGGCGCGAAGGAGAGTATTAGAGCATACACATTCGTCGGAAAAATAAACGATCTGTTTATTTGCCGCTGATGGTAGCTGTGCAGCCGCTCGCTGCCATTACAATCGATGGATTTTCCATCTCTCCGCCGAAACAGTGGCGAATGTGACCAACATGCCAATTTTCCTTGTTTTAGTATTTTTTTTCGTGGAATACTATCCTTCAGACTATCCTTCAGCCTTCAGCCGCTTGTGAAGTTCGACAAACGACGAAACCGACATTCTTAAATAATTGAAAAATGTTTCTTCTAGTTCCTCAAATCGGGAAACACAGTGTAGAATGCTCCAAAATCTTCTCTTCTTTTATTTATTGATTGGACGAACGAAAATAAGTATTTTTGCTTCCTTTTCAATCGGCGATGGAATAACAATAAAGCGAGAGTTGTTCTCTGTTCATATCAATAAAACGTTAAAAGAAATAATACATTACATAACACACTTCGTGATAAATGAACTAGACACTTCAGTTTAATGAATCCCAATGAGGACTTTTATGAGCGGGGACGGTAACTAATCCACAGTCGGTAAAAAAAACGCCGTGTGTTCCAAGCCTCACGGAAATATTTGGCGGGGGATGAGTCATGGTTGCTATTCTAAAGTAGGCCTGAATCATAATTAGTGAAAAATTATACATACCTAAATCGTTTTAAAATACTTTTGGGAAGCCTAAAACGTGTTATTTTGCATCTTAATTTAACCCTAGAACCGGCAATGTTAACGAAAATGGATTGTTTGGCGTTTGCAAGCATTTTTTTTTTAATTTGCCAAAAATAGTAAATGAACCATAATCCAAAAGTGTTCCACAGTTCTTTTGTAGAGAAAGGTTCAAAGAATTTATATATGCTTATATATGCTAGTAAAAAAATGATAGATGTAAAATTTACAAAGTTATTAGCTCAAGAAGCAAACAATGTTCAGTTTCGAAAGGTAAAAGTCAACTTTTATCTACTTAAAAAGTAATAAAAATGTTTTATAATTTTTTCCATAAATGTAAAAAAGTTTTGTAATTTAGTTCTTAATGGAACTGTATAAAAATATTTATCAATTTCAAATTTCTTATTTTGAAAACACCAGTTTTTATGTTCCTACTACAAGACTGCTATAAAAACTTGAAAACTATGCCAAGTTTGAAACGTTATTTAAGAATACTGTATAATATACTTTGCCCAAAAATGAAGTATTATTATAACAAAGTGTAGAGAATAAATCAAAGAATTGAACTGTATACTTGTAAATTATATTTTCATCAAAGTGTTTGACTTAGAATTATTTGAATAACAAAAGCGAGGAGAAATATAGAAACATCAGACTCATGCTTGGTATACAACGGTCGGATATGAAGCTGCATGGGGAATAACCGTTAATTTGAAATTACAGCCTTGGTTTGAAAACGTCTATCTCATTCCCACGCCCATTCTCACCTTTCGAGCAAAACATATTTGGTTAACAGGAAATATTAGCTTGAAGCATTCTCTACACCTACATATCAAAATATGTCTAAAAATATACTTCTATCACACAGACATCACGTGTAATTAGTAAGGCTGTTTATTGGTTGGAAAACTGACCAATTGCAAGGGTCTACAAAACGCCCCACAACTTTAGAACTTTTTGTCAGAGTTTTGATTGGATGGTAATTTTAGATAGGGGAAAGTGTAATGCATCCATCAGTATATAGATATAACTCAAAAAAAAATACTGGCCGGGCTGTAGTGGGGGGGACATAGAACTAGAAATTAACGGTCATTTCGGCGTATTTCATCGCGTGACATTTGCTTTTAGAAAACTCAAAACTAAAACGATGGTTACGTATGTAAATATACATTTTAGAAAGAAATTGTAAATATAAAAATTAAAGTTGATACATTACCTTTCCAATGGTGTTTGTCTTTTTGAGATTGGAAGATTTTTAGTGGATCAAATATTCGATACAATCACTCGTTACAAATTTACAAATGTATTGTCGTAGCCGGGAGTGATCGCACGAAACGTGCGATTCGCCGATTATAGGATGAAATCCCCGCATACGGTCGTCCTGGTTACGCCTATGTGCCTCTCTAGATTGTTTTTTTCTTTGTATGCCTACACTTCAAGAGGCCGGTCCATAGTACTGGCCTCTCTTGGACCAAAGAAATTAATAAATTAATATCAATATCCAAAGACGACGACATTCCGTAAATGCAATTCTCAAAATATTTCAGCACACAAGCCACAGGGATTCACAGTTGTACACTCGTCTAGGGTTGAAACAAGACTGCTAATGACTGAATGGCTCCGTTCTCTTTCAGGGTCCCGGGTGATTGACCTCTAGTGTGTTCTTTGTCATAAGACACAATGCTTCTCTACTTGGTTCCGAGACTCGGACGGGAAAACTGTCGTCCGGGCGTAGTGTGTTCTGCCTCATGCCTCCCTATGTATCACCACTCGGGCCCGGTTCCGGGATTTCTCGGATAGTGTATCCCTAGCCTTAGCAGTTAGCACCTAACTAAACAAATTGCCTCTAAATGTTTGATTATGTCTTTGGTGCATTGTGTTCCTTTTGGCTTTTCCAGATAGTAAAATGAAAATTTTAAAAACAGAAATTAATGTAACAGCTGATATAAGGATATACGCAATAGTAGTTCCTTGGAAAGGAGCAGTTTTGTACCATAGCAAAAAGCCAAGGATTGGTAGACTACTAAAATAATTTAAAATAACGCATTCTTATTTATACAAATTAAAGGCTATTATTTTTTTGAAAATAAATTTAATTACTAGTTCATCAAAAACTTAATTTTTCGTAAAAAAACCTCAACAAACATCGTTTTATAATTTACACACAAAAAAACATCCAAACATCAAATCTTTATGTAAAATAAATAAGTTTATTTATTATCTTTTTATCTTATTTATCTTTCTTTAAATAAGTTATTATTCAAGTGAGAATCAACTCCTATAAAAGCAAGTGTATGTTGACCATACGTACGTGATTAACATAAAATATAACAGCTGAATTCGCCCATCATCAGTAATACTTAAGCAAAACCCAGCGTAGATTATTATACTTTGGGGTTACGTAGGAAAACTTCAATCATTATAATTTCTTATGAAGTTGATTTTTTAAAATATGAGTTATAAAACTAATGTATGCTATAATACGTTATAAGATTTGCTTTGAGGTTATAACTGTGTATAAATACAACATACAACCTTTTATCATCAATATATTAAATTATTTAAATTTAATGAAAAGATACCTGTTCGTTTAACTTCGGAAACATTCGTACATCTTCGTATAATATATAAACATATTGGATTATTAATTTCTTCACTATAATATTTATAACTTCTAAATCATTTGATCTACTGTATCATAATGAAGTTAAAAGCAATTAAAAGAATAGATAGAATTTTTGTCTTTCTTTAAATAACATAGGTACTGCTATGTAAATAAAAAATATTAACAAATATGCCTACAGTTTTATAATTCTTATAAATTGTACACTTTTACCAAATTAAAAATCTCCGTCAGCATAGTTAGGTAGGCCTAGATAAAGTCTGTTATTTTTAAATAGTTTTTAAATGATTTATTTCTGATGTGTATCTAATTCATCTGCCTGTGATTTTTCACGGTTGTTTACTAGTCAAAACATAATTTGTTTCTTAATTTTATACATCAATAATTAATTAATTGTTCAATTTAATTATTTTTTATAATTTGTTCATTAAGAACCTAAAGTGGCAAATACAAAAAGAAGAAACTTTGATAATTTACTTCGTTGTTATGTGTACAATATATATATATTATTTTCAAATGGAGTACCGGTAGCCTACGGTATTTTAAATTTTGACTCAAGGCAATTTTTCTTTTTTCTTATTTTTACACCATGAAAGTTGATTACTTACACGTTAATAATAATTAATTATCAATTAAAAAATACTAATTTCACAAATATATAATTATTATAATGGTCGAAAATATTATAATTTAATTAATCCTACATAGTTATTTGCAATTCAAGTCACCCTTGGCATATACCATAACCAATTAATTCCTATTTCCTTCCAAGGTCTCTAGATAGAAAAGGTTACCTCATAGTCATGTAAACAAACTCAAACCCCTCGACCCGTTACCGGTCCAGTGACGTCATTATAGTATAAAAACACCGCGCTACCATGAAAGATGTATGTTTCGTCGTACAATATACCTCTTTTTTTTAAATAGATGTATTAAACTATTTTTGGGGTTGCAGTTTTTTAAAATGATACTTAAGTTACACATTTCAACATTTGTAATTGTAAGAATCTATCTTAAACTTTTCAAAAACATTATGTTTATGTTATTAATTAGCAATTTACAATAATAACAAAAGTATAATCATACAAATTTTAATTTATATTTTTACTGACTAAAATTTAAAATAAAAAACTATCTTAGTAATACATTTTAAATCATATAACTAAAAAGCAGTCATTAAAATTGTATTTAAAATTTTTTACAGAATAAAATAGAAAAAAATGCAATCACGATAATACATTTTAATCTATATAATAAAAATTAAATGCTATTCGTTGGTAAGCATCACTTGAGAACGGCTGGACCAATTTTGCTATTTTTTGTTTTAAAATGTTCGTAATAGTCCGAATTAGGTTTTTATGAAAAGACATTTTTAAAAAAAATTCCCAGAAAACAATTACACGAATGCCTACAAAAACAGCGATGTAAGGCAAAAACCTTTATAACCAATTAATTACAAATGTTTTTCAGTCTGTAATATTGGGGTTTGCAGTATAGCCTATGTTTATGTTTTTTGTAAAACATTAAAGAGTCTTTGATTATGTTTACTTTGTTGTAAAAGTATATTTACAAGATTTTTTAAGATTTGTTTTTGAAATATTAAAAACCCCAAACCCGTTAAGATATGAATCACGATCTTTCAACAGTAATTATTTAATAATAGTTAATAAATAACAATAATAAAAGAAAAAACCGAAACATACCCCCAAAATTGATGTAGGGTACGTAATAAGCCAACTGATCAAAGTAATTGGACGGGTGTAGTCCTAATATGTTTTCTTTGATAAAATTTTGACAAAATATTTGACGAATAACAATGGTAGTGTAATATGCCCCTTAGCTACATATTATTCACTTTAAGCTTTAGCTAGGAAAATTAGTGAAAGCTTAAAATTATTAGATAAAGCTTTTAGTACTAGCTATTGCTTATTATTATTCACACGATTTTAAAGTAATGACTTAAAGTCTTAAGTTATAGCTTTTGCTTATTTTTTATTCAACAGACTCATTAAGTTAAATTGTTGAACAAAAAATTATTTTTTACAATTTTAATGTAAAAGTTAGCCACAGAAACTACTTTTAAATCAAAATATTAAGACAAAAGAAAATTATAATAACATTTTATATGAGTAAGTGGGATTATATTATTTACTATTACAATAGAAACAAAAAATATCTAGGCCTACCTGTGAAAAGATATATCAGTTCTTCCTTCTTGTTTTGCTTTTCCATAATAATATATTTTGCAAGTTGCAACCGCACAAACGGAAACACCTTTAGGTTTTTTATTGATTTTCTATCAATTGTAAATAATATATTTCTTCTACTTTAAACACTTAATATACACTAATTTAAAAAAGTTTAAGTTTAAACAAAAAACACAAGCCGTCAAACATTCACAAATGAGTAACACGTATAAACGTAAATGACAGAACTTTGATCACTGTTGTACCAATAACTACGTCACAACTCCCACTCCACTTTTTTTGATATTTCCTGAATGAGGTAACCTTTTCTATCTAGAGACCTTGATTTCCTACTTCCTTCTGCTACTTGCTTTGCTTCATTCTTTACCAGACCTTTACGTGCGGAGCTGGTGACGCTGGTTTGGATTGTGGATGCAGGGATTTGACCTATCTATCATGAATCGAGGTAAATCTTTGAAATCTTACACAATTTATACAATTTTATTTATAAAAATAACTCTTATACATTTAAGAATTTGAGTAAATTTGTAATTAATTCTTTTAAAAAAAAGTACCCTAGTAGGCTAATAAGTTTTATTGCCATTCACCTCGTGGTTTTGAAAGGAAAGTTAACCCTATCCTTTTCTGAAATATTGGATTATGACTTTATGACTATTATTTATTAATCAAAATGTTTTATATTCAGATTATTTTTTAAAGTTTCAATATTTTAAGAATTTGAGTAGATTTGAAATTTGTGCTTCTTTTAAAAAATGGCGTAACTTTACTATTCGACTCTAGGCTAATCTAGAGCTAACAGAAATCTAGGTTAGCCTAGAGTCGAATAGTAAAGTTGCGCCTTCAGATTATTTTTTAAAGTTTTCAATATTTTAAATCCTGATTATTTACTATGTAGGCCTAGGCTAAACTATTGATCATTTTCAGTTTTTTGTTGTAGGCCTATTTGAACTACTGTATCCTGTAGCCTATTAAAGAATTAAAGGATATTTACACCTGGTAGGTCTAAATAATACAAAAATCCCTTGTTTAGAGGCTTTGTTTTAATTGAACAAATGTGTGGAATTTAAAAACAGCCTGCTTATGCCTAGGCCTAAGTTATGATAATACAGCCTATTTCCGTGTTTATACTTTTTTTTTAAATACGTAGAATCTTGATTATATGTCCCTCTTTTAACAGTCACATTCCATTATACGTCATTGTCCAACGATGTCAACTTGCAATTTTGTGAAGCATCGTTATTACGGAAAGTGTCTGCACATCGTAGTGAAAATGGGAAGCAATTGTACTCAAAGTGGTTGGTTAAGTGGTTGGGAGGTTTTATTAAACATATAAAATGTGAATTATGCATTTTAACGTGTTTTCATGTTTGTTTTATCCCCAAAACCACCAATGAAATTCCTTTTTCATATTCACTTAATGCATAATTTCTGTTATCCACCTATTCAGTTAACCGTCACAGTCCCAATAGTGACGGTTAATAAAGGTTCTACTCTACCTAATAAAGGTACCTAGGCCTACTACATTTACATACAAAAGCACAAAATTTGACAAAAGTTAGATTCAAGCCTGTATAGGCCTACACAAGTGACACACGACCTATTGCGGAGACAAAACAAAATTAATTAGTTTTATTAAAAAATTAATTTAATTTTGAAGTCAATTAAAATTACCGGTATGTTAGTTATTTTTCATATTAGTAGTTTTTTTGTTGTTGACAATATATGTTTACATGCATATATGAGAGTTGTAGTCTACACAAATAATGCAGATAATCTCTGTGGTAAATTGCAGTGGCTAATGTATTAGGCCTATACTATCATAAAAACACAGAAGGTAATAAAATATATCAACAACAACATGTTGCATTTTCTTATATATATTAGTTCAATATAAGCCGATTTTTTTAGTTGCTACATGTAAGTTTTACATATTGCTACAGTCTATTTTCATAAATTAACGAAAACCAAATTTTAACTAAGAAAACTGGCGGAAGTTTACTATTCGACCCTAGGCTAGCCTATGGCAACAGAAATGCAAGAATAATTTTAAAAAATAGCCTAAATGTTCTAACCTATAGTATTTAGTCACAGTATGATTAACCCTTTGGCGGCCATGAGCCGATATATCGGCTTACAAAAATATTTCTGAAAACGGCCACGAGCCGAAATATCGGCTCAACAAATACAACGCTAAAACGGCCGCGAGCCGATATATCGGCTTTTAGTGATTACACACTTATTTTTTTTACTATTTTAATTAAATTTTGTTTGTAGTGAAAAGGAAATAATCAAATTGCTTGTTACTAGTAATCAAATCGAGATTAAGCTTTTTTATTTTCATCTAAATGTGTTGTTTATTCAAGAAATCGAGTAGGCCTTATTTGACAGCTGGGAGTAGTAGAACAATATCTACATTCAGTTGTTCGCTGTTTACGTCCGTGCAAGTATTTATAAGGTTATATTTTTGTGTTTATAGTGTTTTAGTGTTTGTATTTGTTTAATTTTTTGTAGTTTAGTGTTTTTTTGGCCTTTATTTGACAGCTGTGAGTTTTAGAACCAATATCATTGCCTACATTCACTTGTTCATTGTTTACGTCTGTGCAAGTATTTATAGGGTTATATTTTTGTGCGTTTAGTGAATTAGTATTTGTTTTTGTAGTTTTTTATAGTTTAGTGTTTGTTTTATTCAGTATGAGTAAAAAACGGCGTTGTGTTTCACCAATTGATTAGAGAAGTTCAAGAAACAAATGCAAATTTTACTGATGAAGTGAATAAGCTAGGCCCAAATTACGCCCACAAACATTTTTTGTTTATATAGACCAGACAAAGTATTTATTAAGATATTCTCTTGAAATTTTCAGTATTTGAACAGAATAAATCAATGTATTAGAAAACAACTATTTAAACTCTATAATATATTTTTTAGTTTACCTATTTGACTCTAAAGTAAAAAAAAAAAAAAATAATAATAATAATAAAATTTATTAATCCCCAAAAAATTTGTAAATTTTATTTTTTTATTTTTTATTTTTAATTAGATTTATAGTCCATAATCTTACAAGTAAAATAAAGTTAAAAGTACAACTGTAGTAGTATTTTTAGATCAGTTACACTAATTTTTATAACAACTTGACAAAACGCCCATTTTCATCTGGCCTTTTTGGCTTACAAGTGCTGTTTAATCACTAGCTCTTTTAGGAAAGAATGTTATTTTTTTGACTGGCCTTAAAAGGGTTAACTGAATTCAACATTTAACTTAACTGTAGAATGTAAAGCAACGTTGTTGTCTGCAAAAATATCAGCCTAGGATCGAATAGTAAACTTATGGCAGAAAACTTTCTTAACTTATAATTTTATAAACTCTTGCGGTCCCTGGTTTTAAAACGTAATGTATTTATGTATTTTAGGATTGTTTTATTTTTTCAGCCTAGGCCTAGGATAGACTGAACGAACATGAACTAGAGACCTAGGTTTTAGGTTAAGCCCAACCCATATTCACACGATTAGCGATTTGTATTTAGGATTATTTTATTTTTTCAGCCTAGGCCTAGGAGAGTCTAGTTAACCTAGGATAGACCGAACGAACATGACTTCTTAGAGACCTAGGTTTTAGGTTAAGTGTCTAACCCATAGATATTCACAAGATTACCGGTATAGCGATTTGTATTTAATTTAATACAACAATATATATATATATATATAATATATACAAAACATAACTTAATTTAAACTATAAACTTATTCCAATGGCGATTATTGAAGTAAAATAGTTAAACTACAACTGTCTTTTTGGTCATCCAAAACTTTACTAGATATAATTCAAAACAAGCAAAGTACAAAAGAACGAATACGCTATAAACTACAGTAGAGCGTCGATAATCCGAACGTCAAAAATCCGAACGCGTTTTGAGTCAGCCCATGCAAAAATTTCGTTTTGTTTTCGCAAATTCCAATTATTGCGTCGTTAAAAATTCCACAAAAAACTTCATCACAGTTTGACATTATTATTATCTCTTTTTAAACACTTCTTAATACCTGCTCTCACAAGCCCTCTTAACAGACTGGCTGTTAGTATTTTCACTGTCACGTTACTAAGCTGCTTTAGCGCTAGCAGTAAACATACAAAAAGTTCATTCATTTCTCTTTATGTAATCATTATAACAGTGTGTCGTACATACAGTTTTTTTTTAAATTTTTCGTTTGTGTTAACTAAAATGTACAAGTCCACTTCTAATTATGTACTGTACTGTAAGTGAGAGTTACAAGTGTAATCATGTTGGCCCTACTGTGTACGTGCAGGTTCTTCTAAATCATATTATGTAAGTAGTCTTACATACTGTATTGTAATTACATTACTACTTGTACTGTTTAACTACTTTAATCGATTAAAGGGCATATATTTTAACCTAAATGGCATTTTCTTGGTTGTTTTCAAAAATTCGAACAAATTGATAATCCGAACCCCCCTCGGTCCCAATTAGTTCGGATTTTCGATGCTCTACTGTACTTTAAAACAAATCTTCACCATTACACTAAACGTATTTATTTAAACATCAAAATTATATGCTAATATTGTTATAATAAAACTCACAACTTACCTGAAATAACTTGAAAAATTGTGGTGGCTTTTCGGGTACACCAATTTGCTCATTTGCTGACTACGCTGACAATGTCACAGAACACTCTGGTGGATTATAATGCAAGTAAAGTCCAGATTATAAAAGGTGTAAAGTAAGTATAATAAAATACACCTGCTATCTTTTTTTTGCAATCTTTAAAGTCAATTGTGTTACTTAATACGTAATTTCGGTCAAAATTTCCGGTTTATTTTTTCGTTTCATTGTAAAATTTACTAATTTGATTTTCTTTATGAATGTACTTATGTATTAATATATAAATACGTATATAATATGTATAACTAATACATATACCAATCTTATACATTGATACATTATATTTACATATTATATCCGTAGCGTGCTACTTGGGAATCTTTGAAACAATAAATTAACTAGGGCCTAACATGGAATTTAGGCATAGCCTAGCCTACAGCCTGCATTTTTTTTGCAGGTTAATTGTTTTAAATCGGCTAATTATTTAGATCTAGTTGTCGGTAGTAGGCCTAGGTAATTTATGAAAAAGTTTAAATTTTAAGATATTCTAGATTTGTATTTGTTGCATTTACTGTGTTAAAATAGTAGGTTACAAAACTATAACTCTTTTTAAATAATTTATAATTGTTAGGCTCTGTCAATAGGCTCTCAGTAGGCTACTGGATTTAATTTTAGGCTATAGCCTATAAAAAAAAGACTTGCACTACACAGGCCTGCAGAATATGTCCAAACGCCCGAACGAGGTTCGGGGGAAATTGGGACTGAGCTGGGGAAATTTTGGCCGGCGAAAAATCCAACAAAAATAAGGAAAATATAATTATTTTGGGGAAAAATAGATAAGAAATGAAAGGGAACAAAGGTCAGCTTAATCCGTTTGTATGATACATATCCCAACACACACACACAAAGTGTGTTGTCTGCTCTCTGTTACAAGTTGCAAGTTGGACAGGGTTCCTATTTAATTTTCACCGCACGAAAAATCGTACGGTAGAGCCGCGATACGATATTAATCTTCACCGCACAAAATATCGTACGGCCTAGCCGCCGATATGATTTTTTTGTGCCGGTTGATGAATGGCAGTTTCCTGATTCTTGACAAGCGTTCAAATACATTCGTTGGGTATTAAAAAATAATTATTATGATACCGGTATGCAAATTTTGATTAGTTTCATATAAATGATATTTATTCAAGTGATTAGAATTAAATCATATTAAACCAAGTTATACGATACTTAATGTATAGGTATTACCGATGTTTTTTAATTTTCTTTTACCGAAATTCGAAATCAGTCTTTATCAGTAAAATGCGTACAATGTATGTGATGTGCGTACTCATTTTTATTACTTCAGCTGTTCAGCTTTCGCTAAAATGCCGAAGTATTGAAATGATGCGATGATTTTTTGTGTGTCAGTTTTCCTGTATACACGGTATAAGCACTCGCAGACGTCGTGGAAAACCTATTGGTACCAAAATCTTCGTAATTTTATTGCGGAGAGTTTGAAAAGCTATCTAGCGTGAGGCGGAGCGCGTCAGGGTCACATTTTTAGGGTCAAAATTTTTAAAATATTGGGTCAAAATTATGCAAATTCAGTGTGGGCCTATCGTTTTATATGTTTTTGGGTAAAAAAAAAAAAAACGATTTTGCGAGTTAAAAAGTCGTAGCGCGTCGGAGCCACTTTTTTGGATCAATATTTTTGAAACATCAGTGTGGGGTATCGTTTAATATGTTTTTTTTGTACGGGAAAACCGATTTTTGACATTTAAAAAGTTGTAACGCGTTGAGATCACGTTTTTGCATCAACATTTTGAAAATTCGGTGTGGGGTATCGTTTTATATGTTTTTGGGTACGGGAAAACGAATTTTGACAGTTAAAAAGTCGTAGCGCGTCGGAATCACGTTTTTGAATCAAAATTCATTGTGAGGTATCGTTTTGTATGTTTTTGGGTACGGGAAAACCGATGTTGACAGTTAAAAAGTCGTAGCGCGTCGAGATCACGTTTTTGAATCAAAATTCATTGTGGGGTATCGTTTTATATGTTTTTGGGTACGGGAAAACCGATGTTGACAGTTAAAAAGTCGTAGCGCGTCGGGATCTCGTTTTTGGATCAAAATTTTGAAAATACAATGAGGAGAAAGTTTTATGTGTTTTTGGGTATGGGAGAACTGATTTTGACAGTTAAAAAGTCGTAGCGCGTCGGGATCACTTATTTTTTAACTAAATGTAACAAATGAAAAGTAATTGTTAAGTTTAATTTTCTTTCAATTCGTGTGATCTGTCCGGACGATTTTCAGTAGTGACTGTGGTAGGTAATTCAGTAATTGAATTGGAACTAATTAAACATAACATTTAACTTTGTTTTAACCACTTAAGTATCAGGCCCGTGTTACACTGTAAAATATTTTATAAAATATGTTTTATAAAAGATGGTATCCACCTATTATAAACGATTTGAAAAGTGATTATCTTTTATAAAACATTTTTTACTTGTACTAAAAGGTTTAAACGTCTAACATGTTATAAAAGGTAAAATGCCAAACTCTTAAATTTTATAAAAGATGGCCCATTACACTATCAAAGATCTTTGTCAAAGAACTTTTATAAAACATATTTTATAAATTATTTTACAGTGTAATACGGGCCTTAGGCCTACTTTTAAATATAATAAAATAGCAATAATCAAGTTGTATTTTTTTGTTTTAAACCTTTTGGGACCATCTGAAGATATTTCACTGTAGATATTTAATATCACCGTAGTTAATTAAGTAAAAATAATGCTATTATTATTATTTTGAAAATTTATATTGGAATTTATAATTAATATAATAAAAATTATTAAAACATAAGTTCAATAAATATGTTAAAATAGATAAACAAACTGTGTTAATGTCTGGCGCATCTGTAGCGAATAGCGATCAATTTTGGGGAAATTTTTAGTGAAAAAAAGTGTGTTCTGGGGAAATTTTGTGTGCTAAAACATTTTCTGCACCCCTGGCACTACAGTGTTAGGCCTACATTGAGTGTTATACATTGAGTGCCTATATATGAAATGATATTTTAGTTGCATGATTCTTGGATTCCAAGTCACTTTGAATAATATTTTATAGGATAATATATTAATAATAATATTAAATATTACCTTTTAATGTTCAGTCTTGTGACTTTTGGTCGTTCGAATGTTTTACGACACGTTTCGGGACCGCAATCCCATTGTCAAATACACTTACACAAACACAATAAAACACATAACACGTTTAAAACACACACAAAAACACCACAGTTACAACACTTTTAAAAAACTTAATTGTGCCGGACAATTTTCATCGTGTAGGTCGTAGTGTGGTCCATGGTACACTGTCGTAAACTGTCAAACGAAATATAGTACTGTAGTTAGAAAAACGGTTTAGAATAGCCTAGGGCTGTGTCATATAAACTATTACTTTTAAAATCCAGCTGATCGTTTAATAATTTAGACGGATTGTTATTAAACTCCTTATAAATTTCGAATTCTTCTAAGGCGTTCAAAAGTCTACCTTTTTTGCAAATATGAAGTGGAACCAGATTTTTGTTGAAATTAGTGTATGAATGAACTGTCAATTAAATGTTGAGCAAAGTTAGATTTTAATTTATGCTTGTTTTTATGCGGCAAATGTTCATTAAAACGGTCTTTAAATGCCGTACCCGTCTGTCCCACATAAATACTGTCACAATCATCACAGTTGATTTTGTAAACACCCGACTTCTTTTCGATAAAAATAAACTATCATTGAAAGTAAAATAGCCTAAGTGAATATTTTGTAGTAAAGTATAGTATAAGCAAGCCCAGAATACGGGTCAAGCCCAGGTAGAGTCTCCTCGAACGCACGCGCACTCACACGCCTGACCACTGGTGATTAGGACCTCCCTAACTTTCGCTCCATTAGTCAGCTAGTGGGCGTTCCCAGTGTCTCTAAAAAAAATTTTATTTGTCATTTTAGTTAAAAACTTTTAACGGATATACATTCTACGCAATATTACAAGAAAAATTATATAAAATAATATACAGTTTACTAAAACTGCTGAAAATCATTGATATTAAATATTGGTTTATAACAAACTCAAGTTAATCAAAACAAATTTAATATTATATTAAAAGAGCTCAGACGAGTACAATCACTTGAAAAAATTTAATCACATTCAGTTAATTACGTTTAGATAATTAAAAATTAATTTTAAGTACATTCACATTGTTTGCCCTAACACAAGTAATATTTGAACTGGCCAATCGCACGATTTACGGTATAATGCAGCATAAATATGTTACCTACTGTGAAGCGGGGTCTGTGGCCTTTCATTAGAATGGCAGGTATTGAAAAATAGTTTCCGGTACTCAGAGAGGGTTTTAACCAAGACGGAATGTCCCATTTGAGCCATATACATTTATTACCAATTTTGTTCGTGCATAATACAGTATATGCAGAACAATAATATTTTATGTCACAAATTAGTTATTAAATTTAAAGTGAAAAGTTAAAGCACGGTTAAAGCAGTTTATGAGAACCCAGTCGCAAACATACAAAACTCTGTTTATTTTAGAGTAGAGCATAATACTGTATTTTGTTTGTATATTCCAATATTTTATATCATGGTTTTCAGGAGTTTCAGTAAAGTAAACTGCATATTATTTTATATCACTTTTCTTGTAATAATGCGTAGAATGTATATCTGTTAAAAATTTTTACCTAAAATGCTAAATAAAAAAAAGTTTAGTGTAACTGGGAACCTCCACTAGGTGATTAATGAAGCGGAAAATAGGATGGGCACGTTCGGTCCTCGCCGGCCCTAATCCCCTGTGCCTGTGTGAGTGAAACTACCTGAGGTCGACCCGCATTCTGGGCTTGCTAATACAATAGGTTTACAGTGAATATTTCAATGATGTTTTAAACATAAAAATTCATATTAAATTATGAAAAGTGTTAGTTAGGCTACCAACATAAAATATCTTTTAAATAATAAATCTATTCATCATATATTATAAGAAAGAGGAACAAATACAAATATATCATACATCAATAATAAATGGAAAAGGAAAAAAATGCAATTTTTGTATAGCCTAGCATAAATATTTTAAAGTATTTTTGCACTTTTTATAAGCCTACTTAACTCTATTGTTTTAGGTTTCAGATTAAGAGAAAAGGAAAGAAATTGTAATGTTAAATTTATTCTGTTAAAAGTGTTAATAAAACTCATATAAACCCATATATAAACTCGTCTAAAAGTTTTAAGTAGGCTACAATTTTGACTTAATTTTTATCATTAATAATTGGTGTGTGTTAATTTAATAGGTAATCACTTGGAGTCTCCTACACAAGAACTTCCTTCCGGTCAAAGTCAAGGAGTTTTGAGCCGAAGTCTTTCTGAACGAGGTAATTTGTTGTTTTACTTAAATAAAATATTGTACCATTATGTTTGAACTAAATATAGCTCTTGATGTGAAGTGTGTGTTTGATAATCCCAATCGTCAATACTTGTTGTTCATGAAATATGTAAAGTATCGATACAACTTTTTAATATAAAGTAGACTGATACTGAATTAGTAGGCCTATTGTGTTACAAAGGTAACCAATTTTGGGATCTCAGTTAAATCTCCAAATACAAAATATAGGCCTAGATATTAACCCTCCCAGTGGCAGACTGCCCAAAGTGACGCTCTCTCAGGGGTAAGATGCAGCTATTTCGACAATTAGCGAGAATTTGCATTTTCGATTAATTAATTCACTTAGAATTATCCAATCGTAATAAAACCGGCACCATTGGAAAGAAAATGAATTTAACTTTAACTTTTGTATTTAAAACTTTTTCGTAAAACGTATTTTTACATACGTAATCATCGTTTCAAAATTGTAGAATGTCAAACAGCTGTTTTCCGTGCAACATCGCGATGTTAAAAACGTAAAACTTCATCATTTTCAACCGTCTGCAACTCCTCACAGTTGTCAATTAATTGTCACAAAGATCATCACAGCATTGGATTCATTAGACTTTTATCTTTCAAGTGGTATTTTTAAATCTTCTGTGACTACAATCGGTTACGACATGCAGAATTTAGAATAAATGCTTGTCCATTGGTCAAGATTGGGCCAATAAGGAAGCATTTTTAAATCGATTTTTACTATCAGAAATCGATTTATTCCTAAGATGTGTAATATACCGTTGTAAAGATAAAATTTCAAAGTTTCAGTCAATGTGCAGTTCAAATAATTTTGTCATATTAGGTTGGTACAAACTGAATTGAGAATCACGTGATTTTAGAAGTTTACGGTCACCATTATCCAAGCGGCCAAGCAGGTTATCTAACAATTATTACATGCAAGTATTTTTTCTCTTGATATTTTACTGAATTGAAAGTGTTTATAGTTTATAAAACTGTGTTATATTGTGTTACAGTTATAAATAAATAAGTGTAGAATGTGTTATTGTGTTTTTTAATGAAATTATGTTTATAAAGTGTTCTAAATAGTGAGTTTTGTTTTATTTTTTGCAGATAGCCTAGGCTAAAATTTATTTAGCCTATAAATTATTGTATAAACTTTTTATAAATAATAAATAGGCCTACAGTATTGATACAATGGCAGATAGGCCTAGAGTTATTGAAAGGTTATCAGAAATTGATCGGATATATAGTGGTTTTTAGACATAATATACAAATATTTAGCAATGTGCCTAACCTAACCTAAATTTGACAGATTTACGCTTAGGCTGTATGATCGCAATGCACTTTTTTTTATTTTAAGTGTATGATATTATTTCACTTTTTAACTATTTTCTACAATTGTTTTATATGTTGAAAAAATTAAAAAATATTTCTTCAACATTATACAACTTTGTTTGTAGGATTTTTGATAAAAAACATGGAAAGTTTATACATTTTTGTTCGTTCTGTTGTACCTGATTAGAAAATGTAAGGTTTTTCTTACAGTTCAATTCTATCATTTATTCTCTACAATTTGGTATAATAAAATTTCATTTTGGAGTAAAAAATATATAGCCTAGGCCTATTAGTTTTGAAAATAGGCATGTTTTAAATTGCTATTTTCAACTGAAATTTTTTGAAATTGAAATATATTTTTACACATTTATATTTAGAACTAAATTACAAAACTTTTGTATATTTTGGATAAAATTACAAAAAAATTTTACTATTTTTTATTTAGGCATAAATTTGGTTTTTTCCCTTCCGTTTCTGAACATTTTTTGCTTTCTAAGCTAATAACTTTTACAATTTCAAAACAAAACTAATTTTTAGTAGCATATTTGAATTCTTTGAAGTTTCTTCTACAAAAAAGCTATAGAACACCTTTGGATTGGGGTTTATTTACTATTTTTGGCAAATTTTTAAAAATATGCTTGCAAAACGCTAAAAACAGGCTTTTCAATTTTAGCTTTAACCATGCCACTTGGAGGGTTAATAGATTACTTCATATTATTTTTACCAAGTACTTTATTCAGGTTGCTACGGTCAGAGAAATGAAAAATAGTCAGGAAACTTATAAAATAAAATGGAGGAAACAGTTTCATACGAGTGAGACTCGGGCGATCAAAAAACTGAGGGGTTTCTTTAATCCAGCTTGCTATAGCACATTTTTTTTTTTTTTTTTAGAAGACCATCTGCATTATATAAAAGTCTAAAAATTACTATTGTCAGAAATTACTAAAATTACTCATTTTCACATAAAAAACTTAAGTTATGAATAGGCGATTCTAAAATTTGAGATTTGAATTTTATATACCATAAAATATTACTTATTTTGTATTCAATTGAATCTAGTTTGTTCTGGTTAAATCTAAAATTTGAATATTATAGGATTGAAAAATTCTGATAATTATAGGAATTGTGAGGCAAGTTCGGTTAACTGGATCCAGGGACTATAACACATGAATCCAGGGAACACTGAAAAGTGAACAAGTACTGTTTTCTCTCATTATTTAGTACTATGATCTAACATAAAATTAATTTTTATATTATTAACACTACAAACTAAAGATTATAAAACTTAATGTACATCTAGCACTTAGCAAACAAAATACTTAAATTATAAATGAAATCTTAGTACTGGGGCAATATATTAAAATATACAGTAGGCCTACCGGTATTTGTTTTCTTTGTCTTCCTTGGATGGTTTGGTAAGGAAGAACGGCTGTAGTGAGGAGTAAGCCGAAATATATTCAATAGAACTTATGTAACAAAATGTAGTGCAAAATAATTTTTAAAAAGCTATTGGTTAATCGAGTAATTTGAAAAAAAATCTAGCATAAAGTCAAAGAAGTCATTCAAATGATTAGCCTACCGAAATTCTGAAGGAAGCCATATTAAAGTTTTACTAAGGAAACTAGGAAAGTTAAGAAAAATCAGTTGTCGGGGAAAGGAATTAACCAAAATTTTGTAGAAATTTTAATTCTTTATTTCAAAATAATGTTGTAATCTGTAGTTTACAATGTATTTGTAAAAATCAGCTCAAAAACTAATATCCGGCTGATTATAATTCGGACAATAAAATACCAACTGTCATAACTTACGCCAATAATATGAGAGAAGTACATAGAAGGCTCTACTTGCATTTAGTACAGTTCTCAGTAATAAAGTTAAAACTATCTGCGTTTAAAGTTAATTTAAGTTTTTATATATTCAAACACCTTATTTCACGTATAAAATCATTTTCTATCTCGAATCATGTACTTAGTTGGCATTACAAAGCTCCATTCTTTCCTCTGGACTGGTGCTTTGAATATTTTTTGTAGTGTTTGTACAGGACAGGCTATGTGTTAAATTTGGTTTTTTTGTATTTATATAGTGTATTTTAATGTTATATAATTTAAAGAGAATGGTCGATATTTGTCATGCTAACAAAGATTTTTTGTTAAAATTTGTTGAGATTTATAGATTTTATTAGCTTTGTGTAAAGTTAAGCTGAAGGAATATGTGAATCAAATTGGAGAAATAGATTGACAAAAGGCTGATCAGGAGTTGTGTCAAAGGATCTTTTCTGAAAGAGCTTAATTTGGAATATCATGCAAAGTTGATGATATTAACCAAACTTTTGATGATTTGAGTTACTAATGTACTAATCTTATAAAGCCTCCTTTAGTCGTTCATCAGCTGGAATACATGGTCTCATTGCTTTGTAATAATTATGAGTTAATATGAAATTCCAAAACTCATCAAAATTAATTTAATTTGTCCTGAAGATGAGGATTGTTTTTAAAATCCTTGGGAATATTTCATTTTAGTTCTCTCAAAAGGCGTCTGTTAACTAGGCCTATACGTTTTTTCATTCACCTAGTCAGTTCTTCTGCCATACATTTTTTTTCTTTAACTGCCAACATAAGATATTTCTAAAACATCATACAGAACTTGATAAATATTTTTATTTTCCTTTTATCAAGTTTTAAATATTTTTACATCAACCAACCAACTAGGCTATAATGGAACAAAATTGTATTTGAAATTTGTGCATAACAATGTGCAAAGCTAAGAGACAATTTTTATTTTCCCGGACACACTCTGTCTTTCCATTGAAACAGCGTTCCTCGCACAATCTAGTGAATCACCTCAAAATTATTTACTGTGTATGGAAAATAACATTCGGCTCAATTTTACAAGGGAAAGAGTGTTTGTGGCTGGCTAATATGCTATCCATTTTTTTTTAAATGAAACTAAAATTTTGTAAATCTAGTGATGTTAAAGATAACATACAAATTCGTTACAGTAGAAAAAATTATTTATATTTATGTGTACCTTTGACGCAAATACATTTTTTCACTGAGTAATATTAATGAAACAATTATTTCTTTCTCAACAACAATCAGTAGGCTACTTGTATTATTGCAAACGTCATATAGAAATTTCCAAATGTTTATATCCGTATCATTAGATGTGTTCATATTTGTCATCGACTTAAGTAGGCCTAACAGTTTATTATTTTGGCAGACACTAGGCCTTTATTTGAAATATATTTGAATGAATTTGAGGCGAAAGCGAGTGCCTGCAATTACAAACATCACTTAAGTTTGTTTTTGGTAGAAGTTATTTGTTTATAATATGATTAAGTACAAAATCCAACAAAATAAAAAAAAAATTTAAGAACCAATTTGGTATAGTCTTTACAGATTTGCAAATTCAGGGGTTCATCATACACAAATTAATAATAATAAAGTTCTCCTGAAACCCAAATAATTACTGTTAATTTGTAAATGTTATATTAATTCTTTGATATTACTACAGGCAAATATAGCTCAGACTCTCATAATGAAAGAGTGATCGCTTCCTCTTTTCCAACGAATCAACATCAAGCGAATGGAAGTACTAATGCAAATGAAGGAAAAGGTAAATTCACATCTTTACTGGTTTGATTAATGTTACATAAACTATGTTGAGTCGCTTAAAAGAAAGAATTATAGATCATAAATTCCTTAAATACATTAAAATTTTTACTCAGTAACAACTTTTCAATATTAGGCTATAACGTATGGCAACCATTGTTTTAGCAAGAAGAAGAAGAACATGGTGTTGCCAACTTGGTAAATATATATCAACACGTTTCCTTACGTTTATATTTACCAATTACAAACATAATAGAAATAAGCATTAGTTACATTAAACTCTTAACATAAAATAACTCTTAATTTTTTTTAAACAAAATTTTATATAAATTTCAACATTTCTTTGAATTTAGTAAACTTAATTTTGGCTAATGACTTAGTAAAAATGTCAGCAATGTTTGAATCTGAATCTATCGTAACATTTTCAATAACTCCATTTTTAACATTTTCATGAACATAATGATATTGCACCTTTATATGCTTGGAATTTTTTGTAAAGTTTCCATATTTAGCTATAGCAAGAGCTCCAGAATTTTCTTCATAAATTTTAATAGGTTGAACAATTTCAACAAAAACATCATTAACCCTTTCCACTCCAATTACTGGGGACCTAGTGTTGCTATCAGGTCAATTTAATTTTGAGCAAATATTGCACTGTAACATGTTTACTCAAAAAAAAAGTATTTCTGTCAGTTCTAAAAGGCTGATTTTGTTGTAGTTTCTTCTATGACTAAAGTATAGATTTTTATGAAAAAAAAACATATATTTTTATTTTCAAGTATATGTTTTTAATTTTTATTTATTGAAAAAAATATAAATTTGTATCAAAAAACCGGAATAAACAAGAATTTTGGAAAAATTTTCAATGGGAAGACCTATATTTGTTGCTTGTTTTTTTGTTGTCTATATCATTATAAACAAAATTAATTGGTTTACACATGTTTTAGACACAATAATAAATTATTAAAAAATTATAATTGAAAAAAAGTTTTTTGTAAAAAATTAGTTTTTATGAAAACAATTAGTTTTGACACCAACTTGTACAAAATTGCCTCAACTATTTATTTTATTGATTAACAACCAACATTATGTAGATCAAAACTAGTAAGAAAAGCTTTTTTAAAAACTGATTGGTAATATTTTAATCATTCAGGTTCGAAAACAAAAGTTCCGTCGCCATTAACGTCATTTTGTAACAAACTGCCGTCGTCTTCGTTCATTTTATGTCACAACAATCATTATTATTATAAAAAGAACAATATTAAAAAATAAACTGTGAAATTATACACGATAACCTAGTACAACAAAACTAAATAACGCGTAAGTTCACTAAAAAAACACTGCGTAGTAAGTGGGAACCAAACAACGGCGAGAGCAGACAGCTGTTTACAGACCGGCCAAAGATGGCAAACATTACATTTTCTAAGATTTATTTACCACAGAAACTGAACTCAAATGGTCCAAAAAAAATTCCACACATAGCAGCACATCCTCAAACTTCAACAATAGCGGTCATCAAAGTAACTACATCTGTTCAAATGCAATCAAAGAACGTTATCATAGCGAGTTCAGGGCTCGCCCGACATAGGAGTTCGTGCGGATTAGTCGGGTGCGGGGATGCCCCGACACTCGAGTGGAAAGGGTTAACCTTTTGCTCTCCATAGGCGAACTCAGTCCGACATCGCTAATTTGCCGTTGCGCTCCACTGTCAGACTCATTCCGACACACGTTTTAATATGATTTCTATGTTCTAAACAAGTGTAGAATCTGTGGTTTTCGGTCTAATGAGACTTCAATGTTGTTAAAACAGTTTAGAAACCAGTGACAGATTATATTGGCTGTTGAATATATTTTATATCTCTCTGAAGTTGAGCAGCTGTTTGCCAGTCATGATCAAGAAATACAAATAGCATCATCTTTTATCTTGCGTCTTGTAACTTTTGTTTACTCTTTTTCAAGTGGTATTTATTTTTACTGTACGTTATTATTTTGCAGTCTTGTGTAAATTTTGTTAATGTAAATATCTTGTTTTTGTTTTATTTTGGGTTGAGAAATGGCAACTGTTTAAACTATACGTTAACGTAATTATGTACCATTATTTCACAAAAATTTTATTGTTAAAATAAATGTTTGAATAAGTATAAATACAATTGACATACTTAAACAGACATATTTACTGTAAAAACTATTTTTAAAGCTCTAATCATTTTTATTACTACTTTTAAATTCATAAAAAAACACATTTTTTTATTTGTTTGACCTAATATATTCAAAATAGGCCTACTCAATAAAAAAATGTTGTTAAACCTCAAGAATATTTTTAAAATTATTTATTATGGTCACATTTAGTGTAATAAAGTATTTTAAAAGCTCTAAACTCTATTATTCTTATTTTTAATTTCATTACAAAACAAAATAATCGATTTATTTTTTTGACCGATTATATTCAAAATAGGCCTACTCAATGAAACATTTTTTATTTAATCTTTCAAAAATATTTTCCTTATTCTCTGTTTTATTTCGAACAAAATGATATATAATAACTTATGTTTACTATTTATAGGAATTTTTTAGCGAATTTACAAAAATAATTCTGCAAACAGTAAAATTTTAATTGGATCTGGTGGAGCAGCCAAGTGTCAAATAAATAGAGTGCAAAAGGTTAATAACATTTCTTAACCCTCAAAGTGGCAGACTGCAGTTTTGACTGCAGTCTCTCAGGGGCAACGCAACCCGCTCGAACAATTGCGAGAATTTGCACAATCGATCATTATATCCATTTAAAATGATTTAATCGTAATAAAACCGGTACCGTTGGAAAGGTAATGAATTAAACTATAATTTTTGTATTTACAACTTTTTTGTAGAACACATATTTACATACGTAATCACTGTTTCAAAATTGTAGTACCTAAATCACCTATGATTCACGCGTCAATGAACGCCGTATACTGTCAAGACTTTGTCTCATTTTCAACGGTCTGTAATTCCTCACAGAAGTTATTTATGAAGAAGATCATTACAGCATTGAATTTAGCAGACGATTCTGTTTCAAACTGTGTCTTCAAATCACATGTTACTCTGAAAACAGCTGTTCTATAGGATATACGGTAAAAGCTTGTAATTGGTCACATATATTTGGCCAATACGCAAGCCTGTTTAGAATCGATTCTTACAGTCTTATTCGATATATACCTAAAATGTACAATATATGGTTATAAACAGAAATCTTCACAGTTTTTATCTATGTAAAATTCTATACATTTAGATCTCATAGGTTGGTATAACAAAGCTTTACAAATGAACACAATTCATCGAACGCCAGCCTTCTAGTTGACTTCATTTGTTGACATTTGTTTTGTGTTATTTTATGGTTATTACAGTTTATAAAATAGTGTTATATTGTGTTTTAGTTATAAATAAATAAGTGTAGATTGTGTTTGAGTGAAATTAGGCTTATAA
>JAGFPH010012295.1:9654-30828 GCA_018207615.1 Philaenus spumarius | reverse complement strand
ATATTGAAACGTATATATAGGCGATTGTCTAATATACTGAATAAAATATAGGTGATTGTTTACTATATTGAAACATACACATTTTATGAGATATTGTCTACTATACTGAATTACATAAGGTGAATGTTTACTATACTGAAACATACATATATAGGCGATTGTATACTATTCTGAATTATGTATAGGTGATTGTTTACTATACTGAAACATATATATAGGCGATTGTCTAATATACTGAACAAAATATAGGTGATTGTTTACGTTACTGAAACATGTACCTATATATATTCGATTGTCTAGTTTACTGAATAATATATAGGTGATTCTTTACTATATTGAAAAAATATAGGTGATTGTGTACTATATTGAAAAACATATATGCTTTTGTCTACTATATAGAACTCGTAAAGCTATGATCAATTTAGTTAAGTTCCTTCGTATTCTAAACTCTTCGAACAAATTACCTTAAAATGTAACAAACATTGATAACAAATCTTTCTTAAAAAGAATACAAATTTTCGGCTTGGTTTTCCTTAAAACAAAGTTCATAATAAAATGTTTGAATACGTAAGCGATTTCGCCATAGCTATATTTCCCATTTCCTTATGAAGTAGGTTATAAAGTTCTCGTAGACTAAAGTTTCTAATGAACTGTAAAACTATTTCATCACGTCTGGAATAAAGTCGAATCGATGGAGAACGACGAGAAATGAAATGTTAATTTACTAAGTTCAATTTGAAGTGTAATTGTTTAAAGTTCTGCGATGCAATTAAATTAAAGAGTTAATTAGATCAGTAAGTAATTAAACACTTAGCGTAATTTAATTTAACTGTTTCTGTTAGAACGTCTCGAACGAGGTTTCAAGATCGATATATTACAACATAGACTAGGTGCAAGGCCATTGCTCGTTTCGCTCAACAACCCCGTCGCAACCCATAGCGAAGCCAATGCAAACAGATTATGGCATACTCTGATATTTTCACGGAAATGTCGGTCGAGCAATGACCGCGACCAACCCCAATAATTCGAATTGAGGCAAGCGTTGTAATTTCACTAAATACTCAATAACCAACATTTCTCAAAACATTTTATATCACCAACTTAAGGGTCTGCTCCAGTAAACGAGAAATCAACCGAAAATGCAAGCGCCTCTCACTATATCCCTATCTAAACAGTGCAATTTCTTGCGCTGACATTGCCTCATTTCAAACCATTTTATAAGTCTATCTTATGTAATTGAGTGTTGAAAAAAAAAAAAAACTGAATATTCTTTATTAAATTTCGGATCCGGCTTGCAAATTATTTTTCATTATTATTTTTTTATTGTGTTAGGAAAAAAATTCAAACTTTGTGCTCACAAAATGTCAATTACATAACAAATTTTAAAAAAATGTAAATTGCAAGACGGATGCGTATTGTGACTGTGCTTAAAATGAGACATTGCAAACAATTTTATGATAAAAAGTAAACGAAATAAATGGTTTGAAATTTAACATTGCTCTTATGGGATAAAAATCCAAGATGGCCGCCACTACAGCAGATCCTCAAAACAACATATGTAACAGCAGATGTCCGACTTGGAATACACTATGCCTTTGTTTTCTTTTACATTACCTACAAAAAAACTGTTAGTTGTGAACAAAAATTCCCTGATTCTAATTTTGCCAAATTGGTTGCAAACAGTCGTGTTTTGGTCAATTAAACTCACAACCCAAGTTTTTGATCCAAATCAACCGTTTTGTTTGTAATATGTTACAAAAGATGTTTGAATTTATTACGGTAACAATGTTTCTTTGGTTTTTGTTTCGGTTTTCTTTTAGTTTGTTAATCTAACCTAAAAAAGGTATTGTTTGTCAATAATAATAAACTGAATCTAAATTTGCTAGTTTGGTTGCTATGGTAATGAATGTAACCAAACATGTGCTGTTCAGCTTTTGATACAAACTGTTGTTTTAACTGATATAGGGCTGGACGGTAACCCTAAATGTTCACTATTTCGTAAGCTTTAAAATGAAAATTCTGCAAAATCCTTTCGTAGTGTGCGCCTATGGTCCCATAAGAATATACCTTTCAATTTTTACTTTATCCCCCCCCCCCCTATACGTAGTATATGGAGAAAGTATTGTTTTCTTCCAAATTTTTGAATTTAAATTTTTAGTTGGATTATCTGTTTTGGTGTTCCCTGAACCCCAAACATTTTTTAGTGGAATTATCTGTGTTGGTGCTCCCTGAACCAAAAAATATTTTTATTGGAATTATATGTTTTGGTGCTCCCTCAACCCAAAAAAGTTTTTTTTTTATGTCTGTCCGTGTGTCTGTTAGGATGTGTACAGAGCTGGAGACCATACCAACGGTCCGATTTTGATGAAATTTGGTATGTATGTGTAGTTCTGGAATATCTCCAGGCGTTTTTATCATTTTTAAAAATTTCTGGTTTTAAGGGGTTTTACCATCCAAAAATGGCCAAAAAAACTAGGAAAATCTAAATTTCTCAAAAATGGCACTAACGATTTTGATGAAATTTTGCTTATTTGTAGCCCTTAATTAATGTACCCTACCATATGCAAAAAACCACATCTTTCTAAAAGTTTTCGTTTACGTAATAAAAATAATAACTGATTTTTGGGGGGTTTTGGCCAAAAAGGGGGTTGTTTTTCAAAATGTTTCAACACTTTCTTCGTGAATCTATACAGGCCTAATTGACATGTGTGGTGCAAATTTGTTCGAAATCAATCGAATAGTTTTAATAATAATAATAATATTATAATATAATATGGATGTGTGTTACATGCATCTAATATTTTCCATGGTATGTCCTACTTTTTCAAAATTCTAAATAACCACCTCCTATGCTACTCTTGGGAAGGTATAAAGTATCAACTGGGAGAAAGTATGTGGCAGTTATCTGGTACCGTTTATTGTATTTGCATCTTAAATAGTTTTTGCTCTACGTTGATTCTATGTCAATCAGTCATTAGATATTTTAACCCCAAACATAAACAGAGTGGTGTTATAGATTAACGTGTGTATCTGTGTGTCTGTGTATCTGTGTATTTGTCTGTGGCAGAGTAGCTCCTAAACGGATGAACCAATTTTGATTTTGTTTTTGTTTTGTTTGAAAGGTGACTTGATCATACAAATTGAAAGTGTTCTTAGATATCATGCAAGAAAATCTGTTCAGCCGTTTGAAGATGATCGGTTCTTTTCTAGTTTAATTTTTAGAGGATTTTGTGTCAAGGTGACTGTATTTTTCCCCAATATTTTTTTCTAGGTATTTTAAGTGTTCTCTTCGTTAACCTATCGAAAGATACTTGATCGATCTTAAAATCAACATATCAAACCCTGTCTTTAAAGACTTTATTACTTCTTCTGGACTGGACAATAATTTAAACTGTTTCTTCATCGTCACGTTTGCGAGAGGAAGGCCCCCACGGACTTCTTCGGTTTGCAAAAAGGGCGGGTTTGATGTGAACAACTGCCTGGACATGGGGCACAGAGGACCTCATGGTTTAGGTGCAGTGGGTCCCGGTGGTGGATCACATAAACCCCCTATATAATAATAATAATAATAATCTTCATCGTCATCTTCGTACAAAGTGTAAATAATTAGACCGCGCAGCTGAACCGCTGACGTGAGTTGAACAAATATCCAAAATTAAGTTTACAGGCCTATGTTTTAGGGTTTCAACCAACAATTTGGGAAATAGGTCTTTTGACGACGGTGCTGAATAGCTGCAAAATGGTTCGCACGCCATTCCGCATATTGGGAGTATCTTCAATACACAAAGCATTGCGTGCTTCGAACGCCAACCACCGTATTGGGAGTATCTTCAACACACAAAGCATTGCATGCTTCGCACGCCAACCCCACGGTAGAACCCACCACATGGCTTTGGACCGGGTACGTCTATGGTATTTTACGTTTTCATCGATTTTGGGGGAACCAAGCGAGCTATAAGGTCACGTAAAAAAACAAAATGTGCAGATTAACATCCTACATTTATATTTGTAGAAGAAACTAAAAAAACAAATTCATTCTCGTAAGGGACCATGATCGGTGCTCATTTGCTACTCCCGACTTTGGGACTTACCATAAGAGCCACTGCAATAGCTCATTTTTCCTATGGAAATTTGCTAAAAATCTTCATAAATGAGCATATTTTAAAATCAGTTTAAAATGTTCAAATTTATTGTATTCTTTTATCTTGCGGATAACTTGTTGTCGGGTGCTTCAATTAGCCGATAACTTAATTAGTAGGACACCTAAGTATAATCTGCCGACATGAAGTTGGTAGAACACCTTCCTCCATTTATCGGGAGGATAGGTAATCTGCCGACAAGGAGTTGGTAGAACACCTTCCTCCATTTATCGGGAGGGTAGCTAATCTGCCGACAAGGAGTTGGTAGAACACCTTCCTCCATTTATCGGGAGGGTAGCTAATCTGCCGACAAGGAGTTGGTAGAACACCTTCCTCCATTTATCGGGAGGATAGGTAATCTGCCGACAAGGAGTTGGTAGAACACCTTCCTCCATTTATCGGGAGGATAGCTAATCTGCCGACAAGGAGTTGGTAGAACAGCTTCCTCCATTTATCGGGAGGATAGCTCTATCAGGAACTTGGCGGACGCTTCTTGTTCGGAGATTGTAGAACCGTGACTTAGTCAAAAGAACCTCGCTATAGTCGGCAATAATTTGACGTGGGAACAAAGTTTGGTTTGGAATGAATTCAACTTGCATTATTTTAGGAACAGTTAAACAAGGCTTAATTCAAATAATTAACTCTTCTCCGATCGTCGCAGCTCTTTTCAACTTAAAATTAAACAACGCAAATTAACATCTCGTCTATAGCGTTTGCTGTCCGTGATGAAACACTGTCGACTAAGAAAGATTAAAAGTCCAAGTAATTACAATTTAAACGAGATAACCTATTTTTTCAGAGAATTTTAACTATTGTTCCAGCGAAGTTAGTTCCACGATAAAACATTTCTTTGGCACGTTTTAAACTTCTGAGTTTGAAAACCTTTAATTTCTACTTTTAATTTATTCACAAGTTCTCCAGTAAGGAGACAAATTTAATTAGTTTTTACACTGTATGAACTTTATGTAATAGTTTTGTTTGTATAAAGGGTTAAAAAGCTAGGGGAGACCCCTGATTGCTCCGCACGCCAACCCCCAACGGAACTTTCTAAAAACATATGTTATGTTTTATTTATAATAAAGGTGTAGTAATAATAATAACTTCAAAACTAATATAGTAAATAATGTTAAATGTTCAAATACAATTATTTCTTATAAACAGCAGTTATAATAATGGTTAAAAGAACCAGCAAGGCTCAGGCTTACACTTTATAACCCTAACCTAAATGCTAGAAATACAAAAATAATTGCTTCAATTTTTGAAATCAGCTGTTAATGGAAATATTGGAGCAAACAGCTATATATTATCACTGTTATTTTATTTAATTGGTTGCTATGGTAATAAATGTAAATACATGTGTTGGTTTATCATTCTAGGCCTAACCTAAGAATTTTGTCCTACCAAATTTACAAATATCGAAATAAAAAAAGGTTTTTATCGAAATGAGTTATAGCCTATGTTACTCAGGGATAGTGTTGCTTTTTATTAGTAAAACTACTTTTTCAATCGGTTCAGTAATGCCAGAGACTACAACCTACATACAAACAAACAAAAAAACAAACTTTACCTCTTTATTATATTAGTATAGATAATGAATAAACATCGCTAAAGCAAAAACCGAAGATTTTTCTGCTGTCAAGAAAAAGTGAAAATGTGAGTCGGCTATCTTTATTATTATGTTTACTTATACAAAACTAATGTATTCGTAATGTGTAAAAACTTAACTTGTAGCTTGTCTTCGAATGTTTCGATTAGGTAAATTTAAACGAGCGAAGCTAGCAGGTTCGCTATAGTTAAATATTTTACTCAAAGACCTAAAATACTTTTTGGAAATCAAATAATTCGACCACGCAGCTGAACCGCTGACGTGAGTTGAGGAAATTTAAAAAATTAAGTTTATAGGCCTATGTTTTAGGGTTTCAACGAAAAATTCGGGAAATAGATGTATTCACGACGGCGCTGAATAGCTGCAAAATGCTTCTAACGCCATTCCGCATATGGGGGTATTTTCAATACACAGTGCATTGCGTGCTTCGCACGCCAACCCCCGTATTGGGACTATCTTCAATACACAAAGCATTGCGTGCTTCGCACGCCAACCCCACGGTAGAATCCACTAAATGGCTTTGAACCGGGTATTGTTATTGTATTTTACGTATTGATCGATTTTGGGGGAACTAAGCAAGCTATAGGGTCGCGTAAAAAAACAAAATGTGCAGAATAACATCCTAAATTTATATTTTTTTATACAAAACTCTAAAAAACATCATTCTCATAGGAAAAATCTCAAAAAATAATTACTTCAGGTCAAAAAATGTACTTCCGGTTGTTGGATTTTTTTGGGTAGCGAACATGTTCAAGCGACGTAGAAAACCAACATATGTACCAAATTTGGACTAAATCGGATTTAAAATGCGGCCGTTAGAGTGCGAACACATATATACATAAATATATACACATAGCCTATATGATTTTTAATGACACCCCTAAACGTGTTCTGGGGTCCATGATCGGTGCTTATTTGCTACTCCCGACCTTAGGTCTTACCATAAGGGTCACTGCAATAGCTCATTTTTCCTATGGAAATTCGCTAATAAAAAAATCATACATTTTAATCATAGGAATACTTAAATCAATGATTGTAATCTCAAATATTTAAAATTTGGTAATTTCTTCAAAACTGTATTATTGCTCGTTTTAAAATTCTTAAAGTTTGTCATCGTCAGCAGGCCTATATTTATAAATTAACAGACGTTCAAACGCTTTTGATAAAATAGCAATAATTCAAACCAAGAGTCCCTATATGGTAATAGTTTATAATATAGTTTTATGTTCGTAGAATAATTTGTTTCTTGGCTGTCAAGATTTCTTCTCAAAGCCGATCGGATAATATATCAAATGCAAAGAGAGCAATGGATAACATAACTGTTTTTAGAATTTACGAAGTTTCAGTTCTAACGAGCGAGAGTTTCAGGCGATTTTCTTTTCTTTATTTTAAATCAACTACTAAAAACTAAACTTGATAGTACTGAGCAAAAAAAAAAACTGTTTTGGTTTAATCTCCGACTGTTTTTAATCTTGGTTGGCTGCTTTGTTCTCTAATAATTGGCTAAATTATTGGGTTAGTTTTAACTCCCTCTGAGCTAGGTGCAGATAAATATTTAAAATAGAAGTCGACTGACTTATAAGGTGAGTGCCGTTTCAACCAGAATTTTTTTTATTTATACAGATATCGGCGTGAATCCAGGCACTTGACCTCGCCCAGGCGCGATAGGCCAGGGTTGTAGGGAAAAGGCGTAAGTGGAGAAAAAAAAACATTTTCCCACACCGCTTTCTAATGTGACTCATCCTTCAAACGAACTAGTGGACGATTACCTCACCCTTAACACGTTCAAATTTCGTATTTCCTATGCTAGGATCTGACCATTTATTTTTATATTTATAGCCTAAATGAGTAGAAATTACTTTATTTTTTATTTTTGAACCTTTCTACGTAATAATCACTAATATTTTAAAGCGGACGAACATGTGCGTCCTTAGCACATAGGCTAATTGGCGTGGGCAATGCTCTGTGTATTGAAAATACTCCCAAGAAGGGGGTTAGCGTGCGAAGCACGCAATGCACTTTGTATATAAAGTACTCCCAATACGGGGGTTGGCGTGCAATGCACCGTGCGTCGGCCGCTTCTCATAGTGTTCAGTGTCAAGCTCACACGTGCGTCCTTATCAACGAGTTAAACAGAGAAATACCGGGTACTGATGTTTTTAGTCGGGTTAGTAGCGGTTTCCTCAAGTGCCACAATAAATATAATGCACTCTTGACTGAAATTGTAATCGATAAATTTGTGTTGCCCCTTGTCGATATGTTTACGTAAAAAGTAAAATTGTTTAGTTTCTTACTCGTGCGAAACAGTATAAGAAAATAATAAAACAAATTTTTAAAATTCTTTAATTTAATTATCGGTTCAAGACAATAAACTGAGGAATTTTAAAAACTAAATGTCGTTTCGGTAATTATGACTGTCATTCAATCAAGGTGACCTGTGCTGGTCTCAATTAATCTTGATTCCGCAAAACTAATTTCACGTCAAGAACCATTAATCAGCCGTTCTATTATGTTTTTTTGTTTAAGCGGAGCGAACGAGTCGGATAAGGAGTAGTAATTTGTCACGCTTGGTAAAAAATTCACAAACAAAATATTTTCTAATCTTTCGTTTAAGGAGTCATTGCACATTAGGTATGTGTAAGTAGTAAATATTGAGTTTATTTGTGAGAAGTTATGCGGACAGATAACAAATTTAAACACAGAACCTTACTAATACCATTGTATTTGGATAACCCAATAGAACTCCGATCCAATGCAATATTTTGTTCCACTGGAAATTCGACGATAGTGGCGTTATCTATTGGGGAAACGACGGAAGCTGTATGAAACACTAATGCTACCAATGATTTCTCCCTAGCGCTACCTCGCGGCGCGATCATGTACTATTTTCGCGACAACCTTTTTTCCGGCACACAGCCCCCGTATGGATGCAAGATCTATTTATTATTCATGATCTATGCTAATACGTTAATTTACTTTAACGCGGGCCATCGTGACAAAATCGCCATCTTCGGTGCTGCAACAATTAAACAATGGATGACTGTTAGCTCAGTTATAGTTTGTTTATTGTACCTCGTGCATTACAGAAGATGGCGACATTGTCGATGAAACGTGTCTGAGAAACGCGTTATTTCAAGTTGATAGCATTTATTGTTTCAGAAATAAATGTATCTAAACTTAGTGAAATTAACATTGCCCGGTATAGGGCTTAAACTTTTGATACAAATTAGCTGTTTTATTAATAACGCGTAACAATAATTATGTTGAATTATAATAGATGTTTGAATTTTAATACATTTCATAGATTTTTCCTTTGTGTTTGTCTTTATTTTGTCGAATCTAAATAAGTTGTTGGTTGTAATACAATAATTAACTAATTCTAATGTGCTAATTTGATTGCTATGGTAATGAAAGTAAATGTATTGAAAAACGTTATTTGGTTTGATATAAACAGGCAACACCTAGAATTGTGTTGCTAAGCGTTTGATACGAATCAGCTGTTTCGTCTGTTATAGGGCTGCTTATGGGAGTGATGAATTTTCGCATTTCCTACCCTTTAAATTCCAAATTTTTCTAAATCCTTTCTTAGTGCGCCTCTACATTATTGGACGGATGTGCCTTCCAAATTTGCTTCAATAGAATCGGCTCTGCGTTGATCGTCAGTCAGGACATTGCATTTTATATACAAGGTGTCCCCGAACTCTCTGGACCCCTTTTGTGGATATGTTCCTCGGATCCAGACAAACATATTTCACAATATAAACATGGGTCTACGGTGCTTATTTTTTCGTCTGCCTGTCTGTATGTGTTTTTTAGAAAATACTTCATATTTTTAAAAGTAGAAAAGATATTGAGCTCAAACTTTGTATACCTATTTGTTGCCTAACTTTTTACAAATATACGAAAAATTAGGACATTATTTTAAATATTTTCAAAATGGCGGCCGTTTATAATTTTGAATGTCAAATATCTCAAAAACCGCTAACTTTACAAAAAAATTACAAGAGACAAAAAATTAACTGGGTGTGCTTAAGACCACACGTTGGAAGTGATAACTTCTATGACTACGGGGATTTTTAACTCGGTAAATGTGTAAAATTATATGGGTTATAAAAGTGTAGGCCTATTTGTTCAAATTGTTTATTTATATCCGTTATTATATATTTAAAGAAAGGTAAAAATATTATCTTTTAGTTACCTTTTATTTCATATTGATAGATCAAATGATTTAGAAGTTGTTAATATTACAGTAAAGAAATTAATAATCAAATATGTTATACAAAGATGTACGAATGTTTGCGAAGTTAAACAGTAGGTATCCTTCTTTAAATTTGTATAAACGAATATATTGATGATCAAAGGTTAGTTTTATATACAGTTTATAACCCCAAAGCAAATCTTATAACGTGTAGAAGCCCATATAACTTATAGTTATAGAAGCCTACATTAGTTGTATAACTAATACATAAGAAAATTAACATCACAAGAAATTTTAATGGTTGAAGTTCTAAACATAACCCCAAAATATAATCTACGCTGGGTTTTGTTTAAGAATTACAGATGATAGGCGAAATCAGCTGTTATATTATATTAACTAATTCTTATGTGTTAATTTGATTGCTATGCTAATAAATGTAAATAATGTATTAATAATATTCCCTCTCCACGATCTGAATTGTGTCTAAACAAAAGCGTGACGCGAGATCTCGCGAGAAATCTGGCGTGATGCGAGATCTCGCGAGAAATCTGGCGTGACGCGAGATCTCGCGGGAAATCTGGCGTGATGCAAGATCTCGCGAGAAATCTGGCGTGACGCAAGATTTCGAAAACATAGCCAAGTCGAAAGTGCCCAACGGGCCAATAGAAGTTATCACTTCAAAAAGTTTGTTTTTTTAATGACGAATACAATGGTTCTTTATTTCGTCTGTAGCTAAAAGGATAACAGAGATATTGACCAAAAAAGGAAAAATGTATTTCTTGGTAGTTGTCAACAATACCCAGAATTACTCTAGAAACAAAATATTTTAATGTTATTATGAGCTAAAATTATAATTTATTTGCGTAAGGTTCCGAGTACTTTCTGAGCTGATTCCACTAGCAAAAAATAATGAAATAAACGGTACCAGGAACTGGCACATACTTTCTTACAAACATATTTAAATTATTAAACGTCACGGTGACTTGTATGGTGGGGTAGGAGAGGTGATTTTGTATTAAAGTTGTTTTCCCATAAAAATCCATAAAATAACGGAAAAACCAACTTTTCTCAAAAACGGCTCGTACGATTTTGATTAAAATTTTACAGTTTATAGTACTATAGGTCCCGAAAATTACTCTTAAAAATAAAAAATTCACAAAAATGAAAAAACACCTGGAGATACCGTGGATTAGTACCTCCATACCAAATTTCATCAAAATCGGACGACTGGTTTAGGCTCTAGGTCTGATAACATCCACACAGACACATAGACACACATACAGACACACACATAGACATCACTCCGAAAACCACTTTTTTAGTTTCAGGGGGGCAAAAAACGGATATTTCCACCAAAAACTCAAACTCGAAAATTTTGACGAATACAATACTTTCTCCATATACTATGGTATAGGGGAAGAAAGTAAAATATCATATATTTATAAGTCCGGAAATGCTTTTTCAGAGAGATACTGCTGGCGAAATATTTCACCCTTGTTTCAGATTACTCACAGAAACGAATACCTATTGAAATATGTAGGGCGTTAATTAAGGTATAAAATTTAATTTAATTTACGTAAAATGAGCAGATAAAATAGGCCCCAGTTCTGTAACTGCAGTAATTGTTGCGATATTTGACCCAAAACGTAAAATTCGGTCTCAAAAAACTTGATTTACAGGGGTCCTATATGGTACCTACAGAAGAAATACATTTTTCCTTTTTTTATTCAATATCTCTGTTATCTTTTGAGCTACAGACAAAGTAAAAAAAACCATTGTGTTTGTCATTAAAAAAGCAAACTTTTTTGTCTCTTGTATTTTTTTTTTGTTAAGTTAGCGGTTTTTGAGATATTTGACATAAAAAATTGTAAACGACCGCCATTTTGAAAATATTTAAAATAATGTTCTAATTTTTCGTAGATTTGTAAAAAGTTAGGCAACAAATAGGTATACAAAGTTTGAGCTCAATATCTTTCTTTATTTCCAAAAATATGAAGTATTTTCTAAAAAACACATACAGACGAAAAATAAGCACTGTAGACCCATGTTTATATTGTGAAATATGTTTGTCTGGATCCCAGGAACATATCCACAAAACGGGTCTAGAGAGTTCGGGGACACCCTGTATAGTGATTATTCATCGTATTGTTTTATCTCACACCTCGTATATGTTGTTTCGAAGCTAAGGTGCAATGCATTTCAGTCGTTCATAATTCGTACACAATAAATGGATCCAACGAAACAAAGGCTATTTATAACGAATTCAACTTTGTTACGACTATTATTATACTCAGTTCTACATGAATAGGGTGCATGATGAGCCTTCATTATCTGTTTATGTATGTACAGTATCAATGAATGGTCATGATTAGGCTTCTGTATCAGGTTCAATAGATCTGTAATGATATTTACCCTAACCAATGCATCGTTTGACTGATTAGGGGTGAAACGAATATAGATCGGAGTGCTTTGCAGTTTGGACTTCACGTTTATTTACTGGCACAACTGTTGAAACAGTTAAACTATAGTATGTATGAAAATAAAATTTCTTACCTTGTTTCCGTCAAGTGACATCTTTTTTTCGTATTTGTGACACGTTTCGGTACTTTTATCCCATCTTCATAAACAATATATACAAATTACTCAACCGAGGTAGTCGAACGTTAAAATTAATTACGCAATACACATACAAGACGTTTCACATTTATAGTAGGTTTTGGTGTACACCTTCTGGCTACAGGACGGCAACTGTCGGTCTGTTGTCTCGCGCACTAGGAACCTGTTCTTACGGCGGGCTTCTTGAACTCTTACCGCCGTGTCATATAAGTCATTAGAGTCGAAATTCAGCTAGTCGTTCAATAATTGATGTTCGCCATTTGCATCTTTTGATTTTAACGCCTTATAAATCTCACATACTCCTCGACTGCGTCCATATATCTACCTTTAGAATATATAATTAAAGTGCCAAACTTAGGAAAATGGTTCTATGGGTCAAAATAAGAAAAAAGTACATATAAACACTGATCCGAAAACGCTTTGTTTTTTATATATCCGACATTTTGTTTTTGTAATAAATAATTCTTATCCAGAGAACGGTTTGACTGATTGAGTTCAAACTTGGCAAGACGTTTAAACTAGCAATGGTATTCTCAAGATAAATAAGCGACCAAATAAAATCATGAGTTTCAAAATGGCGGCTGTTTGAAATTTTCAAAACTAAATTACTCAAAAATCAGTACATTTTAAGAAAAAAGGTCAATGAACCTTTTTTGTAGCCCTTTTGATTCCCTTTCGGATGGTGAACTGTCAAAACTTTCGGATGAAGGATAATAGCTAAGGTAAAGATAATGACAGCAAAAATGTACATATACAATATTGCTGTGTTTACTGTGTTGGTATAGGATGCCGGGTTGAATAAACCAATTACATATAACTTAAATATTATCGTTAATTCTATTGTTTTGACAGTTACACTATCTGAAAGGGAATCAAAAGGGATACAACAAAAGTGTCTCTACATTTTTTGTTAAACTGTACAGTTTTTGAGTAATTTAGGTTTTAAATTTTCAGGCAGCCGCCATTTTGAAACTCATGATTGGATGTAATCGCTTATTTTTCTTGAGATATATCATTGTTAGGTTAAACTTCATGCCAAGTTTGAACTCAATCAGTCAAACCGTTCTCTAGATAATAATTATTTTGTACAAAAAACAAAATGGCGGATATCTAGAAATCGGAGGGTTTTAGGGTCTGTGTTTATATGAACTTGCTTTCTTAATTTGATCCATAGAACCATTCCCGGAAGTTTGTCACTTTACTTATGGGACACACTTTATAATGACTTAGTATGTATCTATAAAATTTATAAATATTAGTCGTAGTTTCAAATTTATTAAGGGTATTCTCGCCTTAAGAAAGACCGCAAAAACATCAACTTCCTGCGAACGTGTTTTAACTTAAAAAGTAGTGAGATCTCTTAAACTGTTTTTTTAAAAGTTACGCGTTTTTGTCTTACGCTTCATAATTATTGAAAGAAATGTCGGCAACTCCTTTTAATAAAAAGGGTTAATTAATTTAAAATGTATTATTTCTAATGAATTTTTCGGGGTTTCAAACAATAATTTCCATATTGTAAGGCGACACGTAAAAAATTTAAAAAATCGGTTATTAATTTAATCCAAAATAAGAGATTACGAAGGCATGTTTGAACTTTTCAAGGCTTGCGATTCAAGCCGTTTTTGGCGCTACTTACCATACCTACAACAGTCGTCTTTTGCACAATTCTTTCTCTTTGTATTGGATAGTGCTCAGAGTAGAGAAACGGTAATTAGGCGATTAGCAGACGCTGAGACTTATGTGTTAAGGGGGCGCTTCCCTGTCCGCCATATTGAATCTAACTCCCATAAGAGCAATGCTACAGAATAAGTCATTTTTTTCTGTTAATTCGTGGAATAAACTTAAAAATTTGGTTTCATTTTGAAGTACTATCATATGCGGATGTTGATTGCTAAATACATTTTAAAAACCCGTTTTATTGTTTTCATAAACGTATGATATAAGTAGTAAAAAATAGTAAATTTTATTCATTTTTTACTCAGTTGCAAAAAGAGATATTGCAAAAATACCTTAGCAATCAACACCCACAATCTATTCTACTTTAAGAAAAAAAATACAGCTTTCGATTTTTGACAAAAACAACACAAAAATATGCTTAATAGTGAAGGTATGTTTTGGTTATTTAACATTGAAATCGGTACCCAACTTCGCCGTTTTCAAAGTGGGGAGCCGAGCCTTAAGTCCAGTGTTGCCCGTCCACGACAATGTCACTGACTGTACTAGGACCAAGTTTAATAAAATCCCACTGTACACTCGGAGTGTTCCCCAGAGCGAAGAAATGTTGTACATACTGTATCATAAACTTGTATCGGTTAACTTAATGCGACATGTGCTTGTTTTAATCCACTAATTCAACACTTGCTTTTATAATAACCATTATAAACACACTGAGGTAAAGCTAACGAGCATCAAGTCTCTGCCTGAGTGTTTCATTAGATGCTGTTTTATACAGTACTACAAAATCTTATTAAAGCTCACTCCCAACAGCTTTCAAAGAGGTCAGTGCAAACACCGTGTGTTTATAATTATTTCAAAATCCCATCAAAGGTTACTTTTCATAACTGCGGAGTTTCCTGAAAAAGTAGATTTCCAATGGCTACCTTTAACCGTGTCAGTGCGAGCAAATATCGTATCAGAACTATCTATTATTGAAAATCCCGTCATTCAAGCAAATAATAATCTGACCCTACTGCGCGTGAGTCGAGTCCAGCTCACGCCCTTAAACGATTCAATTGTTTCTGTCCTAATCAAAAGTAAATTCCATGAAAATATCAGAGTATACGATAATCTGTTTGCATTTGCTTCACCGCGATGTGAGCGAGCGAAGCGAGCTTAAGCCCTATAGTATTCTACAATAAACATTTTTGAACTTGTTTTATTATTCTGTTATTATATTTAGATACATTTTTTTTCTGACTCGGGTTCCGATACTTATCCAACACATTTTTGAGTATCTGCCCATATATTGTATGGTGCTTCTATTAAAAGGGGATACAAAAAACGGGTGTCGATTTTGTAAACTATTTACACAAAATTTTTTTTTAACAAATACCAAAAACACAAGTTTAAAATCAAACTCCTTTGAACATTTGAAGATTTAAGCTGGTTCCCCTCATTGGTTGTTGGTTCAAAATTGAGTTACGTATAGGGCCTACAAAACTCTAACTTTATAATCACAGATCATTTGTAAAATATTCATGTTTTACTTTTTACTCTAGTAAGCCCCCGTGAAAAATCACAGGCCAATTAATTTGATACACATCAGAAATACATCATTTAAAAAACAAACTATTTTAAAACAACATTAAGACCTAATCATCTAGGCCTACCTAACTATGCTGAAGGAGACTTTTAACTCGGTAAATGTGTACAATAATATGAATTATAAAACTGTAGGTCTATTTGTTAAACATTTTTATTTACATACGTTATTGTATATTTAAAGAAAGATAAAAATACGAGTATTTTAATTGCATTTTATTTCATATTGATAGATCAAATGATTTAGAAGTTCATAATATTAGAGATCGAAACGGTCGTCGTCCTTATACGACGGCCGTTTCCACTATATTATTCAGTCATTTCCAAATTTCCAGCTGTTCGCACACTGGGAACTTTGTCATCATTAAAACACATACACATACATAAAAATACTTAAATGCTCACTACAGCATATTATAAAGTTAAAATTACATTAGAACGTGGCAGAAAGTATTCGACACATGCTACCGTGTACTGTCAGCACATGACTTGAATGTTGCCGCTATTGGCTAGAGCAGCCTTGTCCCCAAGTCTCGCAAATAGTAGCGTGGTTGTCATAGTGATTTCAGCCCATACCGCTAGTTAGTGCTGTGGTGGGAGAACTCTTTCCCCCACCCCGCTGCCCCCTCGCAAGCATTCAAGTCATCTGCTGACAGTACAGTTCAGACTCCACTCTCATACGTTAGTGTCTTAAGTTACCATAGTTGGATACTATTGGTCGGACAAATTCATCTTAGTATTGCTTTTTTTACAAATTTTAAACGAAGTAATTGACTAGTTCTAGATAAATGAGCTATTTTTAGATGAAGAAAAACTCAAAAACTCTTAGACGCATTACAAAATAAATATAAACATAGTTTTAAGCCTGCTTATGAAAACATTTTAGCTTTAATTGTTATCCAAATGGAGAGAGCCTGTGGATTATGTTAAGAAGATGTTGTCCAAGGTGGTTTATTTATTAGTCAATAGGATTATAATACTATCATAAGGATTATAAAACTGTAGGCTTATTTGTTTAAAAAAATGTATTGATATACGATAATATACATATAAAGAAAGATAAAAATGATATCTTTTAATTGCTTTTCATTTCATATTGATAGATCAAATGATTTAGAAGCTAATAATATTATAGTGAAGAAATTAGTAATCGAATATGTTTACATGTTACACAAAGATGTATTAATGTTTCCGAAGTTAAACGAATAAATATCTCTTCTTTAAATTTGTATAAACAAATATATTGGTGATAAAAGGTTGTATTTATATACAGTTTGTAACCTCAAAGCAGACATTAGTTCTACAACTCATATTTAAAAAAATGAATTTCATAAGAAATAATAACGATTGAAGTTGTAAACATAACCCCTAACTATAATCTACACTGGGTTTGTTTAAGTGTTACAGATGATGGGTGAAATCAGCTGTTATGTTGGACCCCTTATATGTTACTCACGTACGTACACTCACTTTTATAGGAGTTGATTATTTAGAAGTTTAATTTGTAAACATACTTTGTGTATCTATATATACGTATGTTAGAGGCTTTATCCTGACTGACTAGCATAGAATCAACGTAAAGCAAAAACCACTGAAGATAAAAATACACAAATTAGAAGTTACATTCGAATGGGGTCATAGTTGCTCACTAAGAAAGGTTGTTTGAAAAACTTAGATTTTAAAGCGTCCACATTTTTTAAATCCTGGGTTTCACTTCCAGCGCTTTAACAGATAAAACAACAGATTCTGATGAAAACCTAAACAATTTTAAGTTAGGCCTATACAATGAACCAACACAAGTTCCTAGAATACATTTACATTCATTACCATAGCAAAATATTTCTCTAATTTATATTCAGGTAATTATTCTTCACAATATAATTACAGCTTTTAACAGCTTTTAAGGTTAGGTTAATAGTTAATATAATAGTTTAAGGCTAAACATCCCTGAAAAAGTTGTGTTTTTGGCCCGATAGATGGCAGCACCTCTGAGGCAAATTTGTACTACGAATAATTTCCATAATTATTATCCGATTTTTGTTTTGTAAGTTATTTTGTAAATGATATGAATAAAACATTCACGCTATTGTGATGATTTTTTTTTAAATTTATTTATACAAAAGTTTTATACAGATTTTTTTTTGCTGTAATATTTTGTTTAAATCGCAGGTAGTCATTTTGTAAATAAAAATTTTAAACGAATTTTGCCGTTTTCAGATATTAAATCGGTCAAATGGTCGTATCGGAATCGTTTTTTAAAGATATTATCATTATTTCTCTCACGCTCCGGTTCCCTCCTCCCGCCGCGTAGCACATCACTCCCCCCCCCCCTCACCAGCCAGCCGCTCTGCCCGGCCCTGCAACTGTAGCGTTCGTCAACTCACTCACTACTCGCATTCATACTCTGGCCGGACACACTTACTAGACTAGACTAGTTTCAAATAAAACTTATATTTTAATACATGAAAACAAGAAATAAATAAAAAATGAATAGTGCAAAATACCATGTATTACACGTGACAGTCATAAAATGGACTGTTTCAATAATACAATAAACCTTTTTTCAAGGATATACACATACGGTACATATTTTTATCTTTAATACTATTTGGCCATTAATGTTTCGCCATTGAACTCCGCAAGAGAAATGGTTGGTTCACGTATTGGCATACTGCTTAATCAATCAAAATGCTTAATTGCGAAATTTTCCTAAAGTAATAAGTTATTACCGTGGTCAGCATTCATTTTGCCAAAAAAAACCATTTTATTCTAAGCCTATTGCAGCAAACCTATACGTTCTCAGTCACTCTGAAAAAAAAGTAGGTATATTGATATGTTTAACAAAACCTTGAAACTTGTAGAAATGAAAGAAATGAAACTAGTATTTCAGGCATTCCACCTTAAAGTAAGCCTGAGGTGTAAAAAATAAAAATAAAATATAATATAATTCAATATGTTGCATGTCAAGGTGAAAAGTTCTACTTTAATAATATGTTCAACATTTTTAGCAAATTTTGATATTTGTAATTAGTTTAAGTTCTTTGTTCTGTGAGTATCAACAGCTATCCTCCGGAAATGTTTTATTCTGTGAACTTAGCAGCACTGCAATAAATATGAAACAGCTGATCTAGTGATTGAAGTTGCTACAGAAGATAGGTGAAAGACTTCTCTAACTATTAATGCCATAATTTACAAAAGTTAGTATTACAAAATATTACAAAATGAACAAACACCTTAGGAAAATACTTTTACTGTAAAAGTAAGAGGTTTTGTTTCCCTAATGTTTTGGTATTATTATTTTAATTTTAGTTTTATAATTTAATGAGTAATTCGCGTAACGGGTGTTAAATAATTTAATGTAATGGGTGTTACAATTCAACACAACTCACAACCATTCAGTGTTTAGTATATGTATATTAATTTTAAGTAGAATTTAAATACATAGCCCTATTGAGAGTTTATTAATTTTGGTAGCAACACTTAAAAAGTTAAGACAGATATGTTATTTTAAATAAAATTTAACACGATAACACCTTCAAATTTCATACTGCGAATTTCCTATTTGTAATTCCAGAATGAATCTTTTAACATATTTACCAATGAATACTTAAATAAGTATTCATTGTATTTACTGGGCAATGAATGTTAGGCGTATCTAATTATTTTATTTATCTTTAAAGTTTTAATTCTATTACTATTACACCTCATACATTTTTTTCTCACGATAAAATGATGAGTGACGTTGTAAAGTGTCAGCAGCATTTGCAAAAAGCCAGAGAGTGAGATAAAAAAAGAAGAGAAGAGAACAATACACTAAAAGAAGAACAACTTTAAAAGATCCTAAGCAGAGTAAAAAAATGTAGGGAGAAAAATAAGAAGCGCGATTATTATCAATATCTCAGATTTCGCTGGGATATTAAATATCATATTCTGAGAGATGAAAAATTTAAGAATATTTTTGGCAAATTACAATAACCTACAGTAGCCCAAAGGACTTTTTACAATTCTTTACGAGTTTCCACTAGCAGTTGATATTTTTGAAAAATGAATGCGCTTATGAAGTTCCAAATTGTTAATTCTAGAATTTGATTTAGCGATTATTTTGTTTTTATTTAAAGTTTTAGGCCTATTATATTTATTCTTGATAGGGGCATATATAAGACTGATTTTTAGTAAGTCTAATTCATAATAGGCCCTAAGGCATAGTATAAAAAGTACTGAACTATATCCATGTAATGTATTAAGTACCGGTATTGTAACAATCCAAAATTTATTTAAATATATAGATAGGAAATTAATTAATTAATTAACAAAAAGATATTGAAGAAAAGATACGAATTTATATTGGTGAAATTTTTAGATGAAACTGTATCTTATTAAATGTTTGATTAATTTAACATTGAATACTACTGTCAATAAAAAAGTTTCATATATCTAGGCCTAAACGAATGTTAAATATTGAGAAGAATATAATTGGTAAGAATGTTCTAATTTATAACCTCATTTCAATTTTGTTATATTTTTTCTCCGATCTGCCAAGAACCGAAACTTTTATATTATAAATAAACTGATAATGCTTTTTTTATGTGTATAATAATTTATGTGTGGTCAATTGAACTTGGTGCTTCGATATAGACTTGTGCTCATTCTATCCACATTACCATTTATCATATAATAATTTTCATTCGTCCTTTGTTTATCCTAAAATCACTTCTTGTTTTGAATATTATTTTATTATATATATTTCTTTTATGTTAAATTTTTTTCTTGGAAAAGGACGGCACCAAACCCCTCCCCGAAGTTAATTTATCTTTGTGTTCCATTCTATTTTTATAAAATTTTCCCAACTTTCATAATTTGTTTTAAATTTGTGTTACTTGTATTCACCAAATATTCTGAAATAAAATATAATTTGAGTTTGTATCAAAATATCATACCTTATGTTCTTAGAAAATATTAACAAATTAGTAGCAAGAAATAAAATAGTGAGTTATTACAGTATATATTTGTTAAATATAAGTTTTTTTATGAAATATAAGTTTTTATTTCTTATAGTGATCAAAGAAATCTCAATTATACTTCTTGTTGTTATTTGACACCTTATTATTATTACAGTATATAATATATGTTAAAAATCTTAATTTTAGCAACTGCGTAACACCCGTTACATTTTAATGTAACACCCGTTACACAAGATTTAATTTTATGTTTAAAAAAATTTAATGCCAATATCAATTTGAATTACAGTTCCATTACATACATTTACTGTGGAATAACTCATATTTTTTTCAAAATTTTACAGTTTTAAAATTCACAGAGTTTTAAGAACATTTACATGAAGTTCAACTTCACTA
>JAGFPH010012294.1:0-30831 GCA_018207615.1 Philaenus spumarius | reverse complement strand
TGTTTTATGCGTCACCCCACTTGTTGTAACCTACAAAACATTAGGTTTAAGTTAAATTTGTAGCATTTATAGTCTAATCTATACCCTACTGCCAATATTAATGTCAACGCCATTTAAAAGAAAAACGAATCGTCACTTCATTTTTCAAGAAGATTACTGACTGTGGATGAATCATTTCAAAATAGTAAATTAACAAATTAGATTTTGAAGTTATTTAATACTGTACACCCATTTCGAGGTTATCCTGACTGTAATTTCAGCAAATACATTATCAATTACCAACGGTTAACCTCTACAATAGCCTAATATAGATGCGGCCGTCAATTAGACATTTTGTCTTGTATTTAAAGTGTAACAAGCAAAAGTTGTATTTAATCAATTGTTGACCGATCGAAGCGAGGTCTCCGTTTTAGCTCGACAGTTCAGCATTTCGCCTGTGTGTCTTTCTGTCTGTTTGTCTGTCTCACGATTACGGCCAAACGCTTAGACTGATTGTCATGATTTGTTGCATGAATGTTCCTTATTCCTAGGCCAAGTGATGTATGTATACGGGTTTTTTATTTTTTTTATTTTTAACCCCTTAAATTCAATAAAAATGGCGGCCGCACCGTTTCTCTGTGTGTAAGTTTTTTTTCATAAAGCCAGTTTGTGGCTTAAACTTAAGTCGAATTGAAAAACTAATAATATTTTATAAGTACTGTAGCAAATTTGATGTTCTAGAAAATTGTTTTCGTGACGTTTTCCCGTATCTTTAACGTAAGCTCACAAAATGGCCGCAAACTTAAAATTTGTTAAAAATCGTCCAAGTTTTTGTATTTTAATCATGTTTTTATACGTTTATTCATTAGATATATTTATAAAACCTTATAATTTTATGGGAAAGGGGGAGAGAGGGGGGGGGGAGAGAGAGAGAGCAACTTGCTGACTTGCTCTTTCCTGCGCTATGTGAGTGTGGCCGCTGTGACTTTAAGTGAGTTGTGGAGGGGGAGCCGAGATAAGGAGATAAGCAATTGGCGTTGAGTCGCATTTACCGAGTTGTAGACCTTTAAAACCACGTTCGTTATTTCAACGAGAGAGGTCTATTGTTTTCAAAACTACTAGTTAGTATATAAAAGCACCATTAATACTAAAAGACATGTCAGCAAACAAGATTCACACAATAAAACTATTTAGCAAAAGAATTTCTCTAATTTGAAATTATAATAACAGGGAAATCCTTTTCAAACTCACGAGAGAGACTCTGCCTTTTCAAAGTAATTCCCTTTGATGAACTTGGTTTTGACTTGGATAAATTATATTATATCATACGTCTCTCTCTTCTTATTCCCTATGCTTTCTGCCATTTCTTTTGTATTGTTGCAGCTTCAGTGTATTTTCATTTACAATAGCCATTTTGTTTCTTTTACCATTAATAATTGTAGTATCCAATACACTAAATAGTATGTCCAATTTAATCGTATTACTTTCTTATCGCTATTCATATTTATCTTGCTATTTTTATTCTTTTTGGTACTTCTTTTATACCTAATTCTACATCCCAATCTTACTGCTTCAATTCTCCTCTTCATTCCATTTGTAAATTGTTAGTACGTTTTTAATTTTCTCTTCATACCATACAGATCTATACTTCAAAAAATTTGCACTCCACAATCTGCCTTGTGCTAGTATTATACATCGGTAAAAGGGCACCAATGATAAAAGTTGTCCACTCCCAAACACAACTTTACTACACACCTTAAAAAAACATAGTTTTTGTAATAATTTGTTCACAAAAGTTTCGATATGTTATAATTGTCCTCTAATATAAATGAGTACCACTCACAGTACATATTGTTTGATATTTTATCTATATTATGTGGTGAAATAGATGTATAATGGTGTTTCAAGTAATATTTTTAATAAAAAAATATATTATATTTAAATCTATACAGTATAAAGAAATTTTAAAGCATAGTTTAAATGTCACTGGATAAAGCCATTAAAAAAATGTACCCTGTAGGAAAATGTCATACAATATTTAGTGTTTTATATCCGAAACATAAAAACAGCAAAACGATGTTTTTTTCGTTTTGGTGGTTGTAGTATATGAGTTGTAGCATGCGCTATAACTATGCCAAATTTCGTTGTGGTGTCTTTAACCATTTTTATTCGTTAGACTAATTAATAGCCTGATAACTACTCAGTTATGTTTAAGCAGTAAAACTTACGAAACTGGGTATACAATATATAGTTATTACACCAGGTATTAATTTATTGGTAAACACTTTTATCTTACAAGTTAGGCACACATACTGGATATTTCTACTGAATTCTGTTTCCTGTGTAAAATTCAAGAGAGCTGATTACAATTTCAAATTTAGTTTGATCAAATAAACCAATATTCCATTTCTAGGAGAGGTGCTTATTCAACAGTCTAGTAAACTTTCTTGTCAGAAATATTATCTTCTTGATGCAGAGCTACATACATTAATTAAGCAATTATACTTTATAACTTGTAAGTTACAGTTTACATGAGAAACATTTTTACTTTTGCAGTTTTCTTTATTATTAATTCTCTATAATGATTAACAGTCAAACTTATATTATTTTTCTGAGTTTTACATTACAATATTTACATTACAAATGAATATTTGTTTCCATGTTGCTGTTGAAACTTTTGTATTTAATGTCCAATATTATTGAATCATTGTTAACTTTGTACCATCTAAAGGAAAATAACGATATGGAAGAACTTACTGGACCGAACCAAGATGGTATGTACATGAATAAATAAAAAATAAAATAAAACAAATTTACAATGAAATATGGTTTATAACCTTACCTTATTTAAATCTATTTCAAACACCTGAGTTAGCTATTTACAGGAAATCACAATAAATACAATTCACATAATAAACAGTTTGTTTAGTAAACTTTATTTTAATTAATATATGTATGATTTTTTTTTAAACTGATATGCCCTTAAGAGAAAACGAAGAAAATTTATATGCCCTTATGTACAAAATTAAGAAAGATTTTAAAGAAAATTTACATTTACAATATTAATTTAGTTAGGTTCAAAAAATCCCTCCCCAAAAATAAAATTTGAAAAACCCTCCCTTTTATAATCAAAATCAAAAAAATACAAAGTTACAAAATTAAATACATTTATCATGGTTTACTAATAATTAAATAACAAGTGAAAAAACATAGACCAAGACCGGGAGTTGAACAATAAAATAAGCAAAATTATAAGTTATTTGATTAATAACAAACAGTTTTTATGTACCGGTAATCATCGACATATTAATCTCTACCATAATATTCTAGATCAAAGGCTTAAATGTGTGAACTTATCCGTAAGCAAACCTGTTTCTAGTAAATAAGGAATCTGTTATAAATTTTACCCTTTATTTTAAAAGTTTCCTTTAACTGCAGTACACTTTTCTTAAGACAGACAATAGCTCATGAATAGAAAACACAGTTATATATTTTATCTCTAAGTAGAAACACTGACAACGACTGAGTACAAAGTGTAAGTTTATTTATTATTTGAGCTGCTGAGTGAAGCTATGGAAGACTTAAAGTTTCATAAGGTATCAATTTGACTTAATCTATCCGTGTTGGTATCAAAGCGGTTATATAACTACCTTTTGATAAGCTGCTATAATGAAAACTACAGTTAGTTGTAGAAACTAAATAATAAATTGCTGATTGAATACGACTTATAAATTGCTGAATAGTACAAATTATAAATAAAATATTAAATTTACATACTTGAAATTTAGCATATTTATTTTATTTATGAGTAGTTTGTAAGTACAATGCTGCATTATTATGATGCTATGTATAGGTAAAGTTTATTCAACGTTATTGAAAAATATAATTATTTTTTTTTTTTTAAGTACGTGTTTTAAATATTTTCTAAACTAAGAAAGACAAAAGTGGATGAATTTGACGTGGTATTTAAAACGTGACTTAGTACACAGAAAACGTACCTACAAATTTAAGTCAGTATGCCTAAAAGTGTCTGAGATAATGGTTCCTGGTAGAGTACTCTCCCATTAAATAGCACGGGGACCTGATAAGCTACATGCCCTCCTTAAATTAATGTTATTTGTTATGGAAAATATGTGAATAAGAGTAGACAAATTAAGCAACATATTTACTAGAAAGAGTAAATTTTAGTTAGCCTACCAATATTGAAATTATTATTAGATAATATCCCACTACAATTGAAACTGGTATGAAATACAATCGGCAGTAAATAAAATTTGTTGCGAAGTTAGAGAAACATGTTCTCTAGTTTATGACTCGTATAGTTGATTATGTTATATCTTGTTATGATGTTAAATTGTTGTTGTTGTTTTTGTTTTGATTTTTTATCAAGAACGGTACGTGGCAGTATCACATACAATCATCGACACCAGAATCGTCAGCAGTGTTGTAATTAGTTTACTGTTTTGCACAATTATTGTTTCTGTCTTCTTTTAAACATTTCATATTTAATTTCTTGTGCATTTTATGAAAATCATACGTGATTGTTTTAAAGTATGTCTTTGGGTAATCTTAGAGAGCGAAAAGTGTTTTAATATTAATCTAAACTACGGATGACGAGTACAAATTGGAACATATTTTTCTATGGATATTTACATAATTATGTAGAGCAATATACCTCTACTATAAGAATGAAATACCAAATGTATGTCTGCCACTAAATTAGGACAATACACTGCCCTTCAAAATTCAGGATTGTTTTTACAGAGCAAGTACACTTACACATCTTTTCCTAAATTATATATTATGACTTTATAGTTTTATCAAAACGTTTGTTTGTCGCCATTCCGAATATTGATATAATAAATATATATTCTGACTTACCGTCTAGAATATTCAATTTTCTATCGTATACGACTGCCTATTCAGCTATTCAGACATTTGCAAGTATTTTTAGCAGGATATCCTTTGTCACTTATTAACATGAAACACTCATTACAGTACACTAACACAACACAATAATAAATAGCACAACACATTAGTTAAAAAAAATATAAAACAGAGTCAATTCAAAAATCTTTGACTGGTTGGGCCCAACATTCCGATACGTACTGTGGACGATGGTCAATCACGCTAATCGATGGAGAGGGTTGCTTATCTCCAACAACGTATAGAACAATGCGTTGGAATCGAAGTTAAATTTTTCATTTAATAAAATGTTGTTGTTATGTATATCTCGAAGTGCTCCAGGAAATTCATAAACCGGCCCTTTTTACAACGGTGTAATATTTTAATTGAGTCTTCCATACAAGAATATACAAGGTCGGTCTGAATAAGATGTTCTGTGAATTTATATTCTGGCTTTGTTGAGTGTGCAATTTATTTGGAGGATGGAATATGTTCTTTAAATCTTTTTTTTTAAAGATCTCCCTTTCTGTCCTATATATGTCTTTGGGCAGTCCCTTCCCTTCATTATATTTCATATATTCCGGATCCTTCAAATTTATCAATGTGGAGTATATATTTAAGGGGGTTTATAAGGCTCTTTAAATTATTTGTTGTTCTGTAGGATATTAATTTGTTCTAATCTTTTTACGGTTGAGTAAACATAATATTAAACATTGTCTAAGGTATCTAAGACATATATAACTTTAGCCGACTTAATAAATCATTAGATCAGTTTGTCTCAATAACTTCACATTGGTAAACACAATTATATTACAAGTACGGCGCACATCCAGGATATTTCAATTATTGAATTCCCTTCGCTGTGTAAACGTTATTCAAGAGAGCTACTTACAATTTCAAATTTAGTTTGATCAAATAAATCAATATTCCATTTCTCAAAATGATGCTGACTGAACCGTCTAGTAAATATTCTTGGGAGAAGAATCTTTTTCGGTTTCAATTATAGATCACAATGCATAACTTGGAATTACGCAATTTAACTTTACAACTTGCATGGTACAGTTTGCTATTCAAAACATGTTACTTTGTAGCTTTGTTTGTATGCCGATTTTCTGTAAATATTTAAAATTTAGATATAAATTTATTGAGTTCTTTTTTAGTTATCAATCGCTTAATGCGGCGTCTATCGTAAAAGAAAATATGGGATTTCTTTGTTGGTAAGTACCACAACTTTTTGTTACTACTTGTTCATTTTAGATAGTTTTGTTATTTGATACTAAAGCAATTTTGTTAATAACAAAGAATTAAGGCATCATATACTTATCATACCGAATTAACCAACAACCATTCACAGTAATTATAGAGGGAATTGATTACTCATTATTTGCGGAATCAAAAGAAAGGAACACTAATAAACACCATTATCTTACACCACGGAATACCATATTCTTTATAACATATCTTTAAAGCTTTTCTGTTAAAAACACATACGTTGGATGAATTAATATATATATATTCACAGAAGTGACAAAGAAATTGAATTTAGAATAAGATATCGAGTAATTATTTTGTTTTACAAAGACAAATCAAGTTGTTTAAGACTTTGAATTTCACTTGCATTATTTACAACATACAAGTATTTTCGGTTATATGTATAGGTATTGTCTATTATAAAAAAGGCATTAAGCCTACAAATTCAACCAGCAACACGATATGGCCTGAGTAAGATTACTGGGATGGTACAAATCCCCCATGCATTATCCTACTGAATAGTCGTGAGAGATGTCCATCTTGTTTTGACGGCTCTATTATTGGACTGTCATTTATCAAGTACACAAGGATCAAAATATTGTTTCTATTAAACTCATGGTTGTCCAAGTGTAATCCATCCAAGCCGTCAATACTACACTAACTCTAACACCACACTCAGCACTTAAAGAAACTTAATACACCCAGAGTGTAATATATACAAATGGTCCTAGTTAAAAACGGTAGTCAATAAATGTATTATTAGAATACTCAATAAGGTTTTGTTGTAAAGATGTTTCTAAATACAGAATGATAGCTAATGAAGTATTATATGATTTGAACTAAGCAAATTTATTATTTCATCTTCGAAACCAGAACCTTTACCATACCAGAGGTTCGAATCACGGAAATTTTTCTTTTTTTTCTTTAATTTATTTCTGTAGTATTCCTTGTCCTTAATTTTGTTCATTAACCGTAGTTTAATACATTTGCCATCCTAAACCTACTATCAGTGCTCAATTGATCACTATAATATGACATGTCTAGTTGTTTTCCTTTATCTTATCTATATATTAATAGGCAAGCACAAAACTTGTCGTCCTTTTTTCTCAGCTTGTGTGCATCGTAGGAGAAATTCGCACATACCGTTAGAAAGGTAGTGTCCTGTAGATGAGCAGAATCCCCTTATAATTTTCATCGGTCCTCAGGGATACGCCCCAGTGGCCCTCAAAGTTTCAATGTTAATCTTTTGGAAGGTCAATCTTAAGGAAGAAGAAGAAAGATTTCTTTTGATTTTATCAGGGGCACAAAAAACAGTTGTTCGTATGAAAAGCTTAAAACAGCTGATTTTTATCAACAGCTGATTTTGATCAACAACTGATTTGGATCAAAAACTGAATATAATTTTAGGTTAGGTAAATCAAGCAATAGCGAAGCATTGCCGGGTCCACTAGTATCTATTATTAAATATTTTTGAAGTGATAACTTCTATTGGCCCGTTGGGCACTTTCGCTTGACTATATTTCTGAAATTTTTCGTAACGCAAATTGTTGCGTAGGCACAAGTCAGAGCGTGAAGAGGGAATAGGCGATATATAGTATTATAGACAAGTAAGCGCGTGGAGAGGGAGTAGACGATACATAGTATATAATAATACGTTATTAATATATTATAAGTATGCGAAAAATAGCGGCCATTGTAATGTAAGCATTATTTATTTAGTGACTAATGATTTTGAGCGAGGTATTAGTTTATGCACTCTACATAGAATTCTAAGAATAATTCAATATGTAAGGGATAATTATAATAATTATTATATTTGTGCGTTTTAAGTTCTGTAAAGAAGATTGATTTTTGTCTAACTGAAGTAAATTCAGACAGAATTTTACATTTTGTACATTTTGTCAAAGTAATATTTTACATTGTTTTATTTTACTGTAAGTTATTATTACTCACTTAAATATCAAATTTAGCTTCATACTACAACAATGGAGATCATACACGTTAATGGAGTATCTATTCCTCACAGAATAGTATCTTCTAGGTTAGATGGCCAATGCTTATTCTACTATTTTTCTTTGTACATGACACGATTAACTGGGGTTTGAGGTGAGGACCAGAGTTGTTAGTCATGTTTCAAACAATTGGCGCAGGTTCAACCATATACTTTAAAAGTCACAGGAGATATTTATTTAACAAAAAAGAAAAAAGAATATATCGCGGATATGAGCAAACCGATAACTTTTGGAACCTCCTGTGAAATTCAAGCAGCATCCAAAATATTTTGTATGAATTATTACGAATTAAAACGTATATCAATTATAAGTTTGTTTTTATTAAATAAATGAAATTTAAAAAATTGGGATAGCATGGATTAAAGTTATGCCAAGTCGCTTTGTAATACCTTCAACATTTCCGGCTATGACAGTCAAATTTATAATAGTTTGATAAGAGTTACATTTTTTACATTTTATGAAAAGTTAAATTAACATTATAAAGAACCTAACCTTTCTAAATATTACGTTTGATAAATGAGTTCATTATGTGTACGTAAAACACAAATACATGGGTAAACACTTTTACATTAGAAGTTCGGCTTTCTTGCACTTTATTCAATTACATTTACTTTGGTTGTGTAAACGTTATTCAAGTGAGGTGCTTACAATTTCAAATTTAGTTCGACAAAATAAATAACTATTCCATTTCTAGGAGAGGTGCTGATTTATCTATCAAGCAAATATTCTTAGTATGAATATATCTTCTGAGTTTCAAATAGAAAACAGTATGTATTATTTGTAATTATATAATTTAACTTTTAAACTTTTATGACACAGTTTACAAGAATTTTATTATTATCTTTAACGTAATAAATATCTTGAATTATTTGTCTTCAGTCCGTATTGTAGATATAGCTACAGCGCTGTTTCGCCGAACGCTGTCGGCTTCGTCAGGCTTTTAATAACTCATACAAGAATAACACACAACACTCAAAGTAAAACTCATCGTTAATATAAAATAAAAACGTTTTTGGCCACATTATTAAGGTCGTTCTTGTTTAGAGTATCCCACCTTGCAGCTGGACAAGAAAGTCCTTAGTAACGCGGCCAAAAATATGTTTATTATATATTATGTTAACGATAAATTTTACTTTGGTTCTGTGTGTGTTAGTGTTGTGTGTTAATCGTGTATGTGTTAGTACAAACCTGATTAAGCCTATACTGTACGGCGAAACAGCGTTGTAGCTAGATCTACAATACGGACTGAAGACAACTAATTCAAAGTATTTATTGCTATATATTAAACAGTCCAAAGCAACACATTACAATATTCGTATCTTTAAGTTTTGTTTGCCCGTCCATTAAAAAGATTTAATTAGCATTAATGGAAAGTGATGTCTGCAGTGAAACTAAACTATTTGATTTATTTATTATTAAGTAGAACTACGTTTTGTTAACAGTTGTTTACAATAATTAATTTTGTAGATAGACTTGTTTACTTAAATTAAATAGGAAAGTACGAAAATGACAAATGAACTAATTGTTCTGAACACATTACCGTTTTACGAACACTCTAATAAAACAAAGTATCATCACATTATAGACTTACTATTGTAACAATTTAACCATCTAACCAATGACAGTAACCGTGGCTGTAAAAAGGTATGAATTGTTTGTAAAGACCAGAGAAAGGAAGAGCTACCAAATACCGTACATAACAATGTTCTTCATCATATTTCGTTATGGTTTTTCCGTTAAGTAACTCTTTAATTTGGATGCATTTCAAATCTCTAAAGTAATCGATAGTAAGTTATTTAATAATAATTTTATTTTTCAATGACAATTTGTTTTGTTTGATTATAATTTTCTTTAAAATATACAAGCTCTTTCACTTGCAACCAGTACTAACAAGGCATTGAGCCTACACAACCAATCAGCAACACGACATAGTCTGAGTAAGGTTACAGGGATGGTAAAACTAGTGAAACCATAATATGCAATATCTATTGTGCTTATTGGTCGCGAGAGATGCTGGCGGTTCTATTAAATAAAATGTGTTTTCGTATGATTAAGTAGTTTCTTCTGAAGAACGAAGTAAACAAAAACTATTGTAAACAATGTAAATTTTCAACGAATACTAACCTCAAAGCAAGTAATATATCCTATCCTACTTTAGTTTTTTATATCACATTCCAGTTAATATTTTGAAGTTATAGTTTTTCTCATGACTATCAAATTAATATGCACTAGATTTGTCAAGGGATATTACAAGCATTTAGAAAAAATACAGGCAATTTGATTTTAACTGACAGACAGGCTGATAATTTAAAATTAGTTGATTTCTTTATTTATTTAATTTTAATTTATATAAGTGAAAATCGTTTAACCATAATATAAGAATAGTTAGATACAAAATAAATAACAACAGAAACTTTTCCCACAAAGTCAAAATGTGCCCCACTTAACTTCCTAAGTTTAAAGTAGAAGTAAGTTTTAGCTCTTATACCTAATTTATTTATTATAAATTTTCTTTAACTCTAATGGCAAAATTGGACTACTGAAATTAGGAATGCTACTGACAAAAATATCCTATGATTATTTGTTTGTCGTTAAACGAAAATGTAGTTACATTTTGTAATAATTTCCTCTAACTTACTACACGTCTCAAGGAATATTATCATTTTGTAATAAGAAACAGGTTTAAATTATTTTATTATCATATCAGTAGTCTTGAATAATCAAAATTCTCTAAACTAATATTTATATACCAAGTTTCACTTACCAAGTTTCAATAAAGCTATTCAGCATATGACATCTCTCATTTCTCTAATACTATAAATAATACAATCACACAAATCATTTTCTTTCACTAAATAAATATTATTTAACTAGCTGACCCGTACGGCGTTGCCCGTGGTTGTTAGTATGTTCAGTCTTTTTGACGTAATTGTATTCTTTTTAAGTGTTCGTTGAATACCCGTGCGTATCCTACTGTGGTCATGAAAAAAAGGCTACTTTATTTAAGAAAGCACTGAAAATTGTATTCCTGTAAACTACTGTCTAACATGAAAAAGCTTTAAATATATCGTTTTAGTTTTTACTAATTTTGACTTTCACTTAATTTCATTGACAATGTTGCGAGCACCTACAGCCTAAAAGGAAGCTACGTACCAAATTTCATTCCAATTCTTTCTTATAGGGATTTTTAGTAACTTTGACACCCCCCCCCCCCCAAACCTCCCTATAATTTCGAATTTCTTTTAACCCTTTCTTAGCGAGGGTTTAAATTAGCTGGGGGTCGTAGAAAAGATATTTGAATCACTTTGTAACATCCGCGTTAATTTAGGATGTAACAAACTGGTTCAAATAGAGTTTGTGATTTTAAATGTATAGGCCTAATTAGTATAAGATATTGTTTAGTATTTAAATATACAATTATATATCAAAATAAAGCTGAATGTGATATTTTAATGGCATTTAGTTTAATTCAGATTGTTTGTTTAGTTTTCAATATATGTTTAAACTCGTGTATGTTTATGGTTATGCATGGTGTCAAATACGGTAATTTGTTTGTTATTATTATTATTGATAGCGAAAATATGTTTTGAAAAGTATTAAAAAATTCATAGTTATGATATATTTTATATAAACAATATTTTAAACAGCATATCTCTAAGTAGGCCTATATAGATATTTAATAACCAATGTTTGAGTTGAATTATAATTCTGTAAGCATTTTTCGTTGATTTTTTTGTGTGTTTGTTTCTAGTTTTTCAATCTAACCTTAAAAAGCTGTTAATTTTGAAGAGTATTAAAGTGATTATAAATTTGTTAAATAATGTTGCTATGGTAATGATTGTAAACAAACATAACGTGTTGCTAAGCTTTTTATACGAACAGCTGTTTTTGTAAGCTATGGTTTTGAGTTCATACAGTAAAGGCTGTTGAGTTTCTTCCAAATTTGAAACTTTTTCGGGAAACTTTTCAAAATTTTCTTTACGTAAAAACCTTCTATGAACTACTGCAAACATTTTAAGACCAGAATTAGCCAAATCGGTAAAGCCGTTCTCGAGTTTTAGCGAGACTAACGAAGAGCAATTCATTTATATATATATATAGATTAATACTTGTGTATAGTTTAGTACGCTTAAACTCGAAAACATTGTATGAGACATTTGTTTGTGAATATGATGAGTAAGATTATGAATTATGATTTACTCAGATTACAAAATACCTTCTGACAGTATTGTTTTTTTGCATATAAATATTAGTAAAATGGGTTTGGAAGATATAATTAAAGCATTAACTCCTTTGAGTATATGTTTAAGCAATATAATAGAATGACTGAATACTTACTTTAATACTTGAGGTAAACAGTATTCGATAATGTCTCAGAATATCAACAGAACCTAGGATAACACGTACTTAGCTAATGAGGAGCTAATAAGTGCTGCCATGAATTGCAATGGTTATGTTAATGTCTTTAATATGTTAATTGTAGTGTATTACTGCTTTTTATTAAATCTAATTAACAAGGAATAACCGTTAATTATTATCTTTGAATGTAGGGTAATATTATATTTATTATCGTTGCCTTTTTATGTTAAGTTAAAAGGAAAGTTTTATTATTTACAAGCAAAATAATCACTGATTAAATACATTATTATATCGCTTTCGTAAATATGTATCTTTGATTTTTACTGAAAATAATTGCCAAATATGATTCCAGATTCTTGTTTTTGAGAGTAAAGACGTTTGTATCATTTTCTTTCCTTCTTTTTATAGTTTCAAATAACTTTAATGTCATTAAAAATCTTATTTCATCATCATAATTCACATTTTTATATCGCAATGTTTAAGTCAAAATGTACTGCCTTAGTTTAATTTCAGTAATATAATTTGTTTAATTTAAAAATATTTCATGGGCCTACTTTATAGTTTAAATGTAATTTGTAGTATAATATAACCACCAATAACTTGTTGTCAGTGACCGACATTATTTTTAGTGAAAAATATTGTAAAGTGTTTTATACACAAATATTATAAAAGAACTTCGTTTGCCTATCAGTATTACAGTTATTATTTTTAATTACAGTTTTTATGTAAGCAATGATGGCAGTTTTAGATTCATCTTTCGAATTATATATATATAAAGATAGGCATTTTTAATACAACACTAACCTATAAAAATAAAACCTCAAACAATGTTGAAAGTGTTTGGTAATTGCATGATTGGATAAATACTTTAAAATTAAAAATAAGTAATTTTAAAGTAAGTACCTTTGGTGTAATTTTAGATATAATACTTTATTTTATAAATATTGTTTAAACATAAATTAATTCACTGTCATTTATGTAAAGGACCAAATTGCTCATACTATTTGTAAATTTAATTCCATATCTAACCATATAAAATAAATTTGTAGGACATTATAATAGTAAACACAATTTGAACTACGTTTGAATCCAAAGGTCCAGTTGATAGCTATATTAATTAATGAGATTGCAAACAAGATTAGGCTATTAATAGAAATGTACACCAACCTATAAACCTGTCACTAACTAGATTTAGGCAAACAGCAAGTATAAATGAGAAGAGAGCAATCCTTACAACTATATATAATTATATATTTATATACTTATATATATATGTTATGTTATGTGTACCAATAACCAGAATCTAAACTATAGGCCTAATGTGTAAGATATCAAATCAAACACCATAAACACACGTTAATCCAAAATAGTAAAAATTCCATTCACCAAAATACACACATAACTCACATCACATCACAACATAACAGAATACTAAGATAATATATTTATTATTAAAACACATTCGATAAATTAACAAATAAATTGTTCAGAAAGACAATAGTAAAGAACTTATTTAATTTGAAATCGATAATTGCATATTTTAAAATAACAAATATCAAAACAGAGCCACGGCAGACATATACACCGCAAAAAACACGGACCGTGAAACAGGGTTTACACTACAGTACATTGTCTAGCTTCCGCCAAAAAAAAACCCTTCAATAAAATAATATTTATTAGTTTTAAGTCAAATTATTACAATAGAATATGTAAATTAAATGTCTAGGATCATTTTTAATACAAGAATATAAAATAAATTTTGAAATAATCAAATGCAATCAGTATAACGAGTTAATCTAAGCTACTTGTAAAAACCGGAATCTGTGAACCCCGTTCGAAGAAGAAATACTTAGGGGGCTAGAAATTCAAACGACGCAATACTATATAGTTTTAGTGGATTTGAAACAGGACAGTTGGTTGTTGTAACAGTGTACAGAAAGTTGCAAGAAAAGTGACTTATAAGTTGTGTATTGGAAAGAAACAAACCTATAAGTATTTATTTTGATAAACACTATCAAAACAATTTCAAATACCTACAAATTCAATAAGACTGAACTGTGAACTGTGAACTCGGTCGTTTAGAACAGTGACTATCATAATAAACGTTTTATCCTGATGAATGTAATGCGATCATCTTCTATGATATAATAATCAATCTTCAAATAAACAATCTTCTCAAATCTGAACTACCCATTTAAATTTGTTTTTAAATTCATTTCAACAATGCGTATCATAACTCAAAACTTGTTTAAGGCAGCACGAACATACTGTTATGATTTGGAATGTGCAATAAAGATATATTTTAGTATATTAGTTGTTAGAGTTAGTGTTTTATATGTAAAGGTATTGACCAGCAAGACAGGCCAGGAAGTATACTATAAATACGGAAATAGTAGCAAGGCACACATCTACGACGTATTGGCCGTTCTTTCTGTTACCTGGGTTTGAGCCGAATCAGCCAATAGATCAGGCAATTTTACCTAGTATACCAGATCATGATACATTAGGGGTGCTAAAAATAATTCACGAGGTACGAAAGGATTTACCGCGGATTATGGCGCAAACGCAAAGCAAGCAATGTGAGCGGTATAACGCTAAGCACGAGGAAATTGAATATAGTACAGGTGACCAGGTGTTGCTTTGGGAGCTAAGGAAGCCTAACAAATTGACGGAAACCTAACAAAAGTTGCAAGATTGAAAAAATATTTCGCGAGTACTTCTGGGTGAATAGCGTTTTTGGTGGTTATTTTGCGTTCCATGTTATTGTGTGTATTTAGCAGTAAGTTGTAGGTCTAGTTTTAGTTTCTTTTTTTATGTGATATTTTAAGTTTTTGATGTCAAGACAGAGTGCACTAAGGTATCGGTATGTACAAGGCAGTAGAATTGGCGGGCCTTTTGCAAAGATAAGAAACAAGGGGTGGTTTGCTGGGTGTGATGCAATAGATTTAAATATGACGTTTGGGTAGATTTCAGGCTGCGGCGGTATATATATATTGAGGGCATTGAATGTGTATACCACCATTAATGATGACATTTGAGTGTGTTTAAGAGGGAGTTAGCATGGCTACGAGGGCGGCATACTTGCGATCCATGGTGTGTCCGGGAGCTGCAGGACTGAGAGTGGAACTTCTGGGGCCATTCTTCAGGAACCTTTACCTTGGATGTTTCGGAGTGACAGAAAACAGCAGACAGAGTGTAGATGGACCGATTGGTGTCCACGGGAATGTGTTTTATGCCTCGTCAGCGGATAGTGGGTCGCTATCTGGAAAGTGCGAAGGATTCCCTTACCACACCCCTTTTCCCCAGAACTTTTTATTCCCCCAAACATATGACGTTTTATATGTTGAGTGTTCTGTAAATTTTGTTATAATGTTGTAAAGCCGTATAGTGGATGTATGTATGTGTTTTACACATGTTTATGAAAATACCCCCCGAAGGAAATGTAGGACAAATGTCGAGGACGACATTTTAGGAGGGCCGGTATTGTTATGATTTGGAATGTGTAATAAACATATATTTTAGTATATTAGTTGTTAGAGTTAGTGTTTTATATGTAAAGGTATTGGACCAGCAAGACAGACCAGGAAGTATACTATAAATACGGAAATGGTTGCAAGGTGGCGTGAGAGGTCGTTTAACGCGGAACTCGCGTTGCTATGGTTTGTTTTGGAGATGACAACAAGGAAGCGATGGATGGGATATATACTGGACCTTAACATAGATTCGAGGCCAGTCTGTTAAAGTGTGGGGGCCGAAAGCTAGGCCAGTTAGCTAGGAACGAGACTTGGCCAATTATTGTGATGCTAAAGGTTGGAAGCTGGACAGCACGAGGCAAGTCAACACTTCGAGAAGCCTACGTGAGATTGATGGACGAAACCGGTTCTGCAGTAGAACGAGATTTGAGTGAGTAAACAGAATACTTAGTCTATCGACATCACATTGAGTTTGGAGTCAAAAGTTTAACGGAATTAAATTCAGTAGCTTTGTTTACCGCGTTCTTGTTTCAGTCTGTCCTACGTACGTAATATCTAGTAAAATAAATGTATGTAGCATAAGTGTAGGCTAATGTATCAAATCGTATGTATTTCTATCATTGTATTGTATGGGTAAATATAGAGATAAGCATTCTATCACTGAGCCACTGATTTATTATTATCGATTTGTTCCTTACCGATTTAACTAACTAACCAATTTAGTGTTTGAACCCGAAACAATAAGGGAGTTAAATTCAACCCTAATAATACCAAACCCGAGATATTTAACAAACATAGAAACAAACTTTAATATTGTATTATGAATATATTTGAAATATTTCATGTACTATAATTTCATACCTATTTAAATAATCAATAAATAATTATTGTTCCATTTTACATTCTGTCAAGTTTGAATTATTTCAAGAATCCAATAGATTCAAATATTAATAGTGCTCTATCGACTAAAGCTGATACAAGGTATTCAAAACTAATAAATTGAGGCATTTTCAAAAATGTATTTTATAAGTAGTAATATAAATTTTTATAGGTTTCTGAAAACCAATCGACTATTTAATGTTTAGGTTAAGATGTAAATCCATGTAACTCATTATTTAAATATGTTTAATGGTCTCCACTATACTTATTATTTTAGAAATTGTAGTTTGTTTTTAAGCGACACATTGAGTTCTAGTCATCTTGCATGCGTTCTTGTATAATCAAATGTAACAAACTGTGTTTGAACATTGCCTTGAAGGTGGATGTTACTAAAAGTCAGTATTCGTGTTTTTTCTTTAAAGTTCTCGTCCTAATCTCCAACCTTACTTCCAATGGTTTGATGGATTATCCGTGTTTGTTGAAAACCTTAATTCCTGACGACAGACGTGTCGTAGTTCGGTCGTGAAACAAAAGCGTTTTAAAATAAATAGAGTGTGTGTTAATTTAAAACGCAACTAATAATCTGTTTAACTCACTAGCAAGGGCTACACGGTATAGCAATACTTTTTTTGTAGTGTATTTTAATAACCTTCGACTACTACAAACATATATTTGTTTCGTGTTTTTGTTTTTCTTTGCGAACATTTGCAAGTTAATATTAAATATTTATATAGATGATGGTAGAACCATTATGTACTAATAAATAAAAACGCCATAAAACATCGTTTACCTTATTATTACATTTACCCAAAATAAACTATTAAAATAGTCTGAATTAAGAATTCTTTCCAAGTTACAATTCTTACAACTCTTTTCAAACTCCCAAGGGAAATTCCAAGCTTTCTGCCGTATTTCCCAAGGTTGTGTTTGACTTCCGCTTAAATAAAATACGTTTTAAATTTTGATACTAGTGTAGAGAAGATTTACCGTTAGCGGAAGGTAGATAGACATTGAATTAGTTATTTTACTCAATAAATTCCCATAGATTCAGCCAAATACATTTTCGAATTAATTTTGTAAGAATGATTAAACCTTGTGTTATTTTTATTCAATAAATTCCTTTAAAACATCTTGTGTGCAATTTTATTATACAATGGTAATTACAGTAAAATTTGTTCGCCTAATTCAAATGATTTCTATTGTGAAATGTTTATATTTAACATATATTTATAATGTATCATAGTTAAACTTAGATCTGTAAACATTCTTTGTGTATTTCATTTTAGATAATGTTTTTTTTTTCACACAAGTAAGTAGTACTAAAACAGAAAACAGCCCACGAGCAAATTTATGTAAATTATCAAATTATACCAAGTGAAATTATTACAGCATCACCTTCAATCCTTTTTAATTTACATTTTATATTCAACTATTTTCAAATTATTACTACCACTTATATATTGCGAATCTTTTACTGACTTCATTTGCTATTTCCGTTTATCTCTGTTTAAATTGTTTGATTTTATTTTAAATCGCCATATATTTTAAATATAAATACAGCACATTCGATTACACACAATTATTAAATTCCATTACAGAGAAATCAGACTGCTATAAGTGAGGGGGTGTATCGGGTACAAGTGTAAAGTGTGATTAACTTAAGCCTTGAGGGGAAAATTTTCTCGGATAATAATTATGGTTCTTTATACAACTTCAATTAACTAATTGCTAAGATTGTGTCTTTAAGGTAAAATATTAGTTACCAGGTCTGTAAGAGAATATTGACTATAAACGCCCAAGGGGATCTTACGAATATTTACTTGTAGAGATTATTATTTTAATGTTAGTTTGTGTTTGGATTCAAGGCATTATAAAAAAACATTACATTACATTACCTTATAGAAAAAATGTCGCTTAAATTTAATTCTACAAATCTTTTAGATACAATTTTTAAATTATTTAATATTGTTCAACAAATAATATGCAAAACGTTATAATCAAATAAAAAAAAGAAGTAAACAATATTTTGTTATTTTTAAGTAAAATTTAAATTTTTTTAGGGGGAGGGTACTCCGCGTATAACTTGAGCTAGTCTAATGGTCCACTTGAGGTATGATAACTTTATTACAAATGTACACTACTTCTTCTTATCCTTTAAATACTTAAACAAGAAATTGAAGCTATGCATTAAAGAAATTGAAAAACAGTTGAATTTTTGTTTGTGTGTTTTTTCTAGATATTAGTCTAACATTTTTTAAATGGTGTTTAGATATAACACCTATAATAGTTTGGTGTTTTAAGAATAAAATATTAAAGTCGCTTATTGTGTTTATTTAGGTAAATTTCTGAGTGGAAAGAAATTAAACGCCACCACTCTAGAATATATTTGTATATATTACTCCATAAACAACAACAACTCTCATTTCTAATCTACTTTGTTTTTACAGAGTGAAAGTTTCGGGAAAATATTTAAAACCAACTGCAGTTGTTGTTTCAAAGTTGTATTAAATTCAATTGTATCACCAATGTTGGACTAGTATTCTGTTTTACGCTTTTGAATACATCATTGGTGTAATTTAAGCGATATAAAAAACTACCCAACATGAAAATTAGTTTTCAATAAATTTTCGATAAATTTTTAATTGACCTAGAGTTATATTCTCCTAAATGTGTCAATAGAGAGATGTTAATAAAATTTATTTTATTTTCTCTATTAGGTTTTCGTCAATATCGAGCCCCTCGTCTATATTATTCCAAAATATTAATTTTCAAATCTAATAATATTGTGAAAAGAACATTGAATGTTCTAAGAAATTCCAGTGAAATGTATAAACACAACGTCATAACGTTGTATAAATGCCTCATAAAACCATTGTAAGTTTACCGTAAAGTTGTATAACAAGTTTTGTATTTGATATTGTAAAAAGCTTTAGTGTATTAGTTAAGTAGAGAATTAGATTGAAGCTATATGGATTTCTTATTTAATTTGGTTTCATAAACTACTTTTACTGAGTTTAAAAAGGTTGTCTACTTTACTACATAAGTCTGTAGCCTATTTGAAACTTGACTGTCCTACTTTTAGTTCAATATTACGCATATATACTCAAGCTGGTAGAAAGCAGTTGTAAATATTTATATTGATTACATATTTATCAGAATATAACTCGCTAAATAGGACACGTTTTTATTATCACACGTTGTATTAGAAAAATAATTTCTGAAAAGGTGGTACAATTATGCGTTTTACTGTGTTTAATATCTTAATACATTAAAGAAACACATAAAATGTATTTGTTTACATGAATGCCATTTAAATAAGTACAAAATTCATTATTTTGGAAAACAAATATATCCGCCTTCGGTAAGGTTGCACAGTCAGAAGTCTATGCTAAACAATCTGATAGCTAGAATATAACTGACAATGAAAAATATATAAATAAATAAATAACTAAAATAAGTTTATTCTATTATAACTATTACAAATATAAATAATAATTTGAATTCGGATCACATCCTACTATTAGATAGATATACTTCTAGTATTATGAGATTCATTATACAACTTTAGTCTATTGTATGAAATTCAGTTAAAAGTAAATAATCAAAACAATAGTTCCGTACCTTTTAAAAAAAATGTACACCTCCAATTTCGACAAATCCAATCAACCTTACATTAACAATTGACCTAACCCCTCGCTTGTAGCCACCGATTAAATCTCAATTAATAATTGTAAATCTCCCCATCACTAAATGCCTAGCAGCAATGATCCATCTAACCCATTGCTTAGAACCAAAGCTGGACTAATTCCTCTACAAACCCTAGCTTTGTCCCGCAGGATACATTCCACATTTAAGTCCCGGTATTTTCACAGGATTTAATCAATTGTAACCACCTTCATCACTTTGTGAAAACCTTAGAAAAATGTGTCAATTAATTTGTTTTATGTTTGTTTTATTAGTGTATTTAGAAAATAGATGTAATTTAAAATGGTTTAATAACTAGTTCATTCCGTTAGATTGTGTACGTCTAATATTGTTAATGTTTTATTTAGATAACATAGTCCTCTCTCCCTCTGTATCCAGTATGTACTGTGAATCAGTGCTGTTTTTTTTTTTCTTCAGTTTCAAGCCATTTTGTGTTACTATTTAAAATACTTAAACTTAACACATACATGCACATTTGCAAACAAGTCGCGAATAGTAAAGCTTACTTATGATTTCCCCTCCATTTAGAAGAGACAGAGTATTAAAATTGAATGTTTGATTAAAATTCTAAGCAATTTAAACAATAAATAAATAAATTGTACTTTATTTTGTGTTAGGTGAACCATCATTTTTTCCCTTTTTGCTGTTATATTTTACTGTGCCAACAATTTTAATTTACATTTATATTAAAGTTTTTATAGTTATTCGATAATTTAAAGTTTTCTCGTTTTTGTATGTGTAGTTATTAAAATATTTGAAGTAGTTTGATTTCTATTGTTAATTATTTATGGGTGTTCTTCTTGTACGTTTATTTGCATTTGGTTTTTAGATGCTCAGGCGAAGATAATCTTTGCGTTTTTTTAATCTAAGTAAAAAACAAAACCAAAACTAAACATTTCCCAGAGAAAATAGTTTTACCTACCAAGAAAATGAGATACGAGATTCAACTTCAATGTCGCCATTATTCGTCACACAAATTACAACGCCATAATACTTGTACCTACTGGTAGTTGTGATTCGTGGAGATTTTTTGTTTTATATTTCTTATTAAAACATCTTCAGACATTTTGTATTTTTTATGTTGGTATTTAAAGTTGTCCTTCACAACTAGTTGTATATATGTTAAGAATGTGTAGTAATTTAGTTTAGTTTAGTTTTTAAAGTGTTATCAAAGAATGCAATCTCAAACGCTTGCTGTAATTGAAATAGTTTTAAACAGATGCCATTTGAAGTTTAGGCAAAACTAAATGTTTTACTAACTTTACTGAAACAATTCAGTTGCTTAATAGTTGTGTTGTTGCATTGTGTTTAACTTAACATACTTTGTAGTATAACTTGTTCATAACATTGCATAGCACAAGAACTCCAGTAGTTTTTTTTTAATCAGAAACACAATTGATTTATTGCAATAATACCTATTTCATAAATAAACAAGTAGCATTTCAGATATTATTTTTTTTATTATTTGTTAAACTTCTTTACTTGTGGCCAGTTAGACTAAGGACGATGCAGAAGTATTATATTGAGCAATTAAACCTAATTCCAGAATCTAGGTTTAAACCTACCCAACTATGTTTGAGATTTCAACTGTAGCATAATGAACGATTGCCTTTAACCTCTCAGCCACTCTACTTACTTAATATAAAATACATTTAAATTTGGTATTTATATAACGAAATAACTTTCTAGAAAAGATGGGTGTAAGTACCATACAGCTGCACTATCTCTGTCTGAAACACTGCCAACTGTTGGATCTTAATATTTATTTTTCATTTTTGCTTGTCCAACTCAATTACTACCTGAGTTTAAATAAAAGTGTATATTCGTACTAACAATATTATGAAAATACATTTAAATAACGTACTGACAAGAGTAGGCCTAAAGTACAAGCACACTTAAATTGTGGATACCCTGTCCGCCATATTGAATCTGATTCCATAAAAAAAAAACGACAGAATAAGTAATTTTTTCCATTAATTCGTGGAATAAATTTCAAAATTTGGTTTCATATGGAAGAACTGCCATGTGCAGATGTTGATTGCTGAATATATTTTCAAAAACATTTGATTATTTTCATAAACTTATTATATAAACAGTAAACTTGATTAATTTTTTACTCAATTGCAAAAAAAGATATTGCAAAAAACCTTAGCAATCAACACCCTTAATCTACTTTACTCCAAGAAAAAAAATACAGCTTACGTTTTTAAGAAAATAACACAAAAATATGCTTAAAAGTGAAGGTATGGTTAGGTTATTTTAACATTGAAATTGGTAGCCATCTTCGCCGTTTTGAATTTAGGGACCCGAGCCTAAAGATACATGCTTGGACAACATAGTCGATTATACAAGGGTTCTACTGACCTAGATACAAGGCCAGTGCTTTAGAATAGGGCGCAGGCTCTGTTGGTTGAACAGGCCAGTATTTTATGAGCGGCTGATGCTCTGTTGATCGGGGATCGATCTTTGTTTGTGCATTCTGAGAGAGGGTGCCACGGGAACTCCAGTTAGAAGAGAAAAGAACTCACTGGTGGAGAAGGTAGGCTATCCAGTATTCATCGTTAAACAATTTGTGTATCGGTTCAATTAAAGTAGAAGGTCGTTCGAGTCAGAAATAGTATTACATGAGCAAAGCTATTCTGGATGTTTCGTCTGGGGTAGCATTATCAAGTTTGTTAGTATTGTAAGATCGCATATTGCGTACATATATTCGCATAAACCTCGTTGTAAAAGTTGTATCAAATGCCCACTGAACCACTCGATGATAAAATATAATGATTGTAATGTAAATGACTTTGGTTTATTTTCTGGTTTTATAACCCCTGAACCTTAGCAATCCATTATTTGAACCCTGACAGTTGGGCCGTTATTCCACCCCTAAAAATGCGTTGTTTTTTGTTTGTTATAATTGTATGTACAACTTTCGGTTTGGCTGACTATACGGAAACTTATTGATGAATGACTGACAAAATCTCTGTTTTTATTATTTAACAAGTAATTACTAGTGAAAAATCACAAGCAGATTATTTTTAAGTATTATTATACACCAGAAAAAAATCTTTAACGCTTAGTTGGTGCACATTGGAAAAGTTACTCTACTGGTGCACAACTGTCTCACAGACCGCTTAACATTTTTATTTATTATTTTATTTTAAAATATTATTTTTTTGCCTGTAAACAATTTTATTTGTTATTTGGTTATTTCTGATCAAGTTTAAACTGTATATTTGAAATTTTTTGTTATGGATAATTATATATGTTGGTATTTTTAAAAAACGTACAAAATGTACATTTTTTTATTTTAACGCAAACAAAAATATACCCAGTTAAAATTTGGTACTACTTCTATGGACTTTTTTGTAGCTAATAGACCTAAAAATACCCTGAATTTATTGTTTTTAATATAGTGTTACATGGGACCTTAATTAATGTTTTCAAAGTTGTCACTAGAATATTCGAAATAATTTGCCCAACTAAGCTTGTATGATAGGTTTTTTTAATAAAACATAAAACATTTAATTTGAAAAACATTTGTTATTATAAAAACAGTTCTTATTTATAAAAGATGGAATATTTTCCATAATAGGTAATCACACTATTGCTAATATAAACTAGTAAAAATACACCATTGAAGGAATAAGTTTAGAGTAAGCTTACAACTATATGAATCATGAGTCTATCAATATTTCAGACTTTCTCGAAATGAGATTGTAAATAAAGCTAATAAATAAAAGCTAGAATAAAAAGTAAATACAAATTTATAGGCTAGTACAAATAAAATACAAAATTTATAAGCTAAGTTTGAGGTTAATAATAGCTACAAGATATTTTGATTGAGGTTGAGGTATATCAGACTTTTATCAAACCAGATCGTAAACAAACTTAAATAGAGCTAGAATAATAAAATTAAATAAACAGTTAAATATAAGCTAGTAAAAATAGAAGTCGTAAGTAATAAATGTAAAGCAAAGAACTAATTATTGTAACATGAATAAAAATAAGAACTTAACTTTTATTCCAGTCTGGAATTCCAGAATTTTAACAAAACGTATTGTAAAAAAGAATATTGTAACAAAAGCTAGAATGTTTTTTGTTCAAAAGGTTATTAAAGTACAAAAATATAAGTAGTAAAAAACACAAACACTTAAATGCACATCACAAGTTCCAGGTAAATGTACTCTGCGACTAACTCACTTCTCTGTAGCAGTCTGGGCAAATGTTTCTTGCACATTCCAAGCATATGGATTTGCTACAGATTTGGCAGGGATATTTGGTTTTCCTTTTTAGACTTGGCGGACAAAACGAACAAGTTTTCCTCTTCTCAAAAAATTCGTGTCGCCGTGGTGAAACGTAATCATCTTCAATTCCAAGTATCCTTTTGATGTTTAACTTTAACTCTTGTGTGATAAAGCCGACAGTAATTCTACGATGCATCAAGGGGGAAGTCAGAGAGCGAGCCAGCATTTTCATAAAGTCCAATCTTGATATTTTTGGAGTATTGCTGTAAGCTTGGTACAAAACATAGCTGTTTACCCCCGCTGAAACATTGATCATGGTATAAAAAATTGCCATAGGCCATCTTTGCGACCGACGTGTAGAGCTATAATTGGCGCACATCTGGTCCACTGTGTCTACTCCTCCTTTTGTCTTGTTATAGTCAATTATTATTTCTGGTTTTCCTGAGTTCTCGTCCTTAGTGTCATCATGGTGTAAAGTTGACAGAAGTATAACAGCTTTTGACTTTTTGGGAACATATGAGACCAGAGTCATATCTTCTGTGAAACCAAACAGTGTACTATTAACTTCTCTATCTCTCTTTGGTTGGAATGCTTCGGGGATCTCAAGTTTATTCTTTTTCAATGTCCCTACATAAGTTATGTTACGTTCAGTTAATTTCACGCTCCTCATTTTACTTATTTAGGCAACCTTTCCTACTTGCTTCCCTATTTCACCTGCCGCTCGGTAGATTACGCCAGCTGACGGTTCTCCATTCTTTTCTTTTGACAAAGAAAGCTAACCTATGCCGTCCGGCCATATTGCTTGCTGTAACTACAAGGTTAAGACGTATTTTTTTGCTGCTCCTAATGTAAAAGTTGTTGTGGGGGAAAGTGCTTTTGTGCAATGTAATGTAAGGCTTTCGGAGTAAGTTATTTGTGCAGCGTATTCTAAAACTGAAAGTTAATGTCGATTATTCTCTGAAAACATATAGAAATGTTTTGTAACGACTTTCAAGATACACTCCGTATTAACACAGGTAACGATCTGCTTTCATTATTATTAAGTTTAAGGTTTTCAAACTGTCGATATTCATCCATATATAAATATTAATTGTGCCTAAATATAATGCTATCTTTCTTTTAATTAAAATTCTGTTAATCAAATTTAAAACTAGAGTCAATCATATCTAACCTAAGTTTTTATACAATCAGACTGTAAATGTTTTTTGCTTCTAACTTTTGCACTTTAAAATGTTCATAATTGAAAAACTCTGTAAAACCATATGTTTAATGGACAGTTGTGTCGTTAACTTATTTTAAAATCAGTTTGGAAATAACTATAAACTTTAAAGCATTCTGCTATTACTATCAAGCATGTTCCAACTGTAATGTTTTTGACAAACTGTAACAAGCATTATGCAGCACCATTTTAAACATGTTTTTTCTGCATAATGTCAGATCAGTAATTTTGACTGTGTTTGGTCTGTTCTACAGTTTAACTGGGTTCAAGTTTTCAACATTTCAAGTTTTCAACATTTCAAGTTTTCAAGTTTTCTACTTCAACTTTTCAACTTTTCTACTACTACGTCTGGCTAAACTTTTCACCATCTAACCAAAAGTTTTCAAAAGTCAACTTATAAAAAAAAAGAATAGAAAACATGCGTATAGATAATGTTTTTTTAATTTTGAATTGTTATAATTTACAAACTTTATTACCAGTCTACATAAACATTTTATTCACCAGCTACTAAACTACAAACCTGTTTTTTTATTAATATCTGCAAATCTACATAAACATTTTAAAGGTTGTTTCTACAGAGTGTCTCTTGTGATTGTAATGTATATTTATTAAATTTTTGTCTAGGTTAAGTTACAGTATTTATAATATAAGGGTGGTGCGCAGCTAGCTACTTTTCGGCAATTACAATCCCACAGGGATTATCCAAAATTTATTCAATTTAAAGGTGTCGTCACAGACTAATTTATTTTCAGTTTAGTCTATTATTTTTATTTGTTTATTTTTCCAAAATTTTCTTTATAATAAACATTTTGGTTGATCAACCGTATAGCTGAACAGGTATACCAAAATTAGGTATAATAACTCTTTCCTTGGTAAACGTACACATTATATTATAAGCTATATAGTAAAACTTTACTGTATATGAATGATTGTTTTTTTTGTCGAAATGATATTTTGTAATCTTTGTTAAAATGTACTTATAAATTTAATTCAGAAAAACGGGAGGGTTTTAGTTGTTCTTTTCAGGGTGGGTTAATTAATTAATTATTTGTTCAATTTTATCTAAGGGCATGTAATTTAATTTTTTTTAATACATAAGGGCATATCAATTTTTTATTAATGACAAACTATTTGTTTTTTTGAATAAACCATTTAACTGAATTCTGTGTACATAATTTGTATTAAATAAGTTACCTTTTTTGTAAATGGATGAATAAGACTTATTCCAGCAGATTTTTAGCTGATCAAGGTAAGGTTATCTCTGTTTAATTTTGGGTAGGTTAATTCATAATACTGTGTCGTCTATTCAAGGTCCAGTTCAGCTTCCGATTTGTTAATATTAAAAGACGGCACAAGTTTTTGGTATCAGAGCGGTGGTTACTTTCCAATATTAAATTTTCTTACCAGGTCAGCTTCACATTGGAGCAGCTGTTTTTGTTTGCTTTGGTATTTTGTTTAATGATTTTTTTTTGGTAAGTTAATTGGTGGCGCAATTTACTTTTTCACATCTACCTTGTCCGTCAAATACCTAAACACAAAATTTTCCTAACCAGCATATCTCAAAACTTACACAAATTTTTTTTATGAAATTTTAATTTTTTTTTTGTTTATTGGCTTGTTTGTATAACCTTCGGAGCAGTCAACTTGAATAAGCAAGGAAAACAAAAAAAGAGGTTTTCCTTAAATAAATAAATTCAAAAAAATTTCGTTGCTCATTTGACTTGGCGTTTTAAAATCGCACATCCGTACAGCCCGAATAAATTAATTTAAATTAAACATAGATACAGGTTAACAAATTTTTTTTAATATATATATTCATTTTTTTTTTTAATACAAACACATTCAATTTTTTTCTCTCTCTCTTTAATTGCGGAGCAGTTTCGGGTTAGTAAGGAAAACAAAAAAAATATTTAATAATCTTATAAAAAAAAAAAAAAAAAAATTATAAAAAACGTTTTCAAAAAAAACTTCCTTGCTCACTTGATTTCTGCCTTGTAATTACACACCTTTTTTTTATTTTTTTTTAACAACACCTTGTTTTACAATATTGTCATTGCAAACATTTCATCTTTTGTAATAATTAATTTCATATTCAACATGGGTGATTTAACGAAGGTAATTGATTATCTTAGAAAATCTGAACTCGCTTTTGAGGTGGTTACTCGCGGAGGCCGAGTCGAGACTGTCAGGGCTATGCGGACTGCTCTAAGGAGTCTGCTTCAGGCAGGTTCAGAGCAGCTCGTAGAAACCATAAGTAAAGAAAATTTAACAGAGCACTTGGAGTTGGCTCGTTACTCATTTGATGATTTGAACGATGAGTTGGATAATTTAGATTCTAATCAACCTCCAAAATTAGAAAGATTAGCTGCCAGGTTAAACCTGTTTGAGCAAAGATTAAGCTTTTTGCTAAATGTTTTAAACAATTTAAATCTCTCTACAACCGATTGTAATGTGGAATGCAACCAAATTATAACTGATTTCCAAAGTATCAAATTAAAATTTCAAGGCTTAAGAACTAATACATCTTCTGAAACAAATTTATCACGGCTACCTGCCGCCTCGACTTTGCCAATCGTGAGTGACGTTGCACCCGATAATTTAAATTCTGTTTTTGTGTCCGAAAGAAATCTGTTTGCTGAGAATAATAGGTTGTCAAATTCATTAGGTGAAGCTCAGCAGCTTTCATCTCCTGGGTTTTCCTATGGAAAGCTGAAACATCCAGCGGAAAAACTTTTATGTACTTTACCAATAACAGACGGGTTTGATCTGGAGAAACTTATTAAGTGTATTAAAATCTGTTTAAATTTATGCCGAACTTATCCTGATTTGAATCGGAATATAATAACTGTTCTTCTGCCTTACGCTCAGGAACCACTCAGTTCATGTTTGCTGCGACACAGCAACTTCCCTGATTTTCATAAAGAGGCGCTCAACTTATTTGTACCTGCGAAAAGACGCCGCACTCTGGAGCAGGACCTCTTTTATCGCCCCCAGGGGCATAATGAGACTCTGCACCAGTTTGTGAGTGAGATAAAGGAAGCTGCCCAGGTGCTTCTAATAAATAAAAATCCGGCAGAGATTATAGAAGTAATTATAGATGCCCTCTCACCGGAAGTCAGGAGTTGTCTGGTGTTTGCCAGCAAACCTTCAAATTTTAATGACTTGGACAAATTATGTGCCCAAGTAAATAATGTTTTGTTTACTGACAAAGAGAGGTCACCCGTCTCTAAAGGTTTTTCCAGATCAGAACCAGAAGTTAGACCCATAAGGTCACCAATAATATGTTATAGGTGTGGCCAAAAAGGTCACACAGCACCACAGTGTAGGAGCGCCATGCAGCATCACAACTCTACACAACACAGACAAACACACCATCCACACAACCAATACAACAATAGATCTTCTTTTCAACAAAGAAACGATTCAAGGGGCGAGAAATAGCCAGTTTCTCTCTACGTGCCCCAAAGGCCAAAACCGACTACAGTCATATTCCTTTTTACCAGTCTTTTTATAAAACAAAACAACAACTTTCAACACCTTACAGACCAAAACATAAACAAACCGTAAACTCCGCACCTTCGAAACTTACAACTCACAATTTAAAATGTAACAAAGAGTTTCCAGCTCTAGATAGGTTCCATAAGTCATCTGGTGCTAGACCAGAAATGAGTACCCCGTTTTATTTAAGGCCCACGTGCCTTTTTTGTAAATCAACTGGTCACTATAACTGGGAGTGTCCTTCTTTTGACCAGCACAGGAGCAGGGTCGCTCGCTTCTCTCCCTTGGCAAACAATTCACTTACCAGGAAAACGTACAAGTGTTTAAAATCAAAAGGCTTAACCAACAAAATTTTACCTCTCGTGGAGGTTAACATCAAAAATTTTAAAACTAATGCTTTATTAGATTCAGGTTCAGTAAGAAGCATAATGTCAGCAGACCTTTTTGAAAAATTAAAATCTTTAAACTCAATAAAGTCCGTTAAAGAGGTAAAATCGGAGTGCCTCACTGCCAACGGAGAGAGGTTAGCTATCAATGTAGCCTGTCAAGTTCAGTTAAAGGTTGAACACTGTAGCTGGAATTTTGAAATTTTAGTGGCACCTCAGCTATCGCGTCCTTTAATTTTAGGGTCCGATTTTTTTCTTAAAAGTCGACTCGTGTTGAATTTTTTCGAAGGCACCTTCACTTTTAATTTTTGTAAGGCTATACATTTCAAATTAATTAATTTTCAAAAAAAGGCACCTCCTACTCTAAGCTTATCCTCTGCTACTCCGGTCTCTGAAAACCCGCTGGGTCATCTTAATGACGAAGGTCAAAAGGTGATCTCAGATTTAATACAAAAATTTCCTGATGTCCTCACTACTGAATTAGGCCTCACAGACCTAATCAAATATAAAATAGAATTGAAAGACAACATACCTGTGAAGAGTCAACCCTACCAACTGGCACCTCCGAAAATGCAATTTTTGAGGGAGCACATCAGAGACCTTGTGGAGAAGGGAGTAGTAGAAAAAAGCATTTCAAATTACTCCTCTCCGGCTTTTCTTGTTCAACATCCTGAGAAGAAACCCAGGATGGTTATCGATTACCGTAAACTTAACCAGCATATCGTAATCGAAGCTGTACCCCTTCCGAATCTACACCAGTGTTTCAATTGGTTTGTGGGAGCCAAGTATTTCACTGTGTTTGACTTAAACTCTGCCTACCATCAAATTCCACTCACTGAGAGTTCCAAGCATCTCACAAGTTTTTGTACTCCCTGGTTGCTCAGTTTACAAGAGTCCCATTTGGACTCTGTACTGGTGCTCAAGTTT
>JAGFPH010012293.1:20394-30838 GCA_018207615.1 Philaenus spumarius | reverse complement strand
TCCTTTTAAAATAAGTTGTTTATGCAATTGGTATGGTAACTAAATAATGAAAAAAAGAATGATTTACAATAAAGTAGGCATACTTTTATTTGTATAGTGACCGATAATGTAATATTCTATTTTTTAATACATTGAATACTTACAATTCCAAAATAAAAACAACAACAAACTATACATTGAAACAAACTATTCGACTACAAGTAGTCATGCTTAAAGATTGTATTACAGATAAATGTACTCTTATCGGGTTAATGGTATACTATACAAGGGATAATCGACTACTTATTTGATTATTCGTGACGACTTTTTTTCGAGTAAAACTCTTAACTCTTCAACTTTTAAAAGATTTTGATATACAACACTAACCTAAACCTAAAAATGTATCATTAAAAATAGGCCTACTTAATATAGAATTATTTTGTTTAGTCATTAATGGTGGAACCAAATTTAACAATGACTGCCAGCAGTCAGAAGTCATTAATATATCAATTAATCAGTACAGGGCAGCACAAAGCTTTAAAACCCTTAAGTAGTCACCTGTGGTTTCTGGACATTTGCAGTCACGTCGGGTCTATATGACCCAACATTTTTAATAATTAAATTAATTATAAAACTATAGATTTAAAGAAATGAAAACTCTTTAAACTTGAAAAACAATGTATTTTAATTATTTATTATCCATTACATTCACAATTTACTTGTATAAAACAATACAAAAAAACAAATAATAAAGTTTCTTAATTTCATAATACATAGATTTTAAAATAAAATTATACATTTTTATAATTTTTAAATTCATTCAAAAACATATTTTTTCTATTCTTTACACTGTTGACAAACAAAGTATGTGTGAGTTTTGCAAATAGTTTTATTGCAATTGACGCAGACTGTGTTATATTTATTGTCCTTGGTACTAGGGCACATGAAACAACGCTTACGTTTTTTGCTTGTTGTGGTAGTTTTTTCTGGCTCATCAGGTTGGATAATTGTTATTCCTCAATCCTCCAGATAGAGTGATAATTTTAACTTCAAATTTCTCGGAATAGTTGTGATCTGAGACCTTCTTATTACATGACTCAAAACCAGCTGGTGTTTCAAATTTTTTAAGAAAATCCTGTGGGAGAATTTTTGCTGGCTATAATTGTTACTTTTAAACATTTTACTACATTTAATAACTTTATTTTTTGACCAAAAAAAGTCTTTATCACTTACGACATCTTTACTCTCATCATTGCTGGTCAATGAAAGCACCGAGTCACTAAGGTGTAAACTTTCTTCCTCATTATCTTCCTGAGATACATCAGAATCCGAAATTCCTAGGTCACTTTCTTGTTCTGTAGCGGTTTCCTGGGTTTGTCGATTAAGTTCTTCCAATAATTCTTCTGCAGTTGATAATACCGGATTGGTTGTCGACATACTAAAACAAAAAAGTGAAAATAAAATTAGTTATTTTGAATCAAAACCTAAATTATAACATTAATTTAAAGATATAATTCATTGTAAGTTGGCGTCAGTAAACATGCAATATAAAGAAGTTTTTTTTTTTTTTTTAATAACAGAGTTAAATTAGTTTAATTGTTTGGATGTAATTATAAATAAATACAAAATTTAAGTTAAAATTTGTATAAATTAAATTAAAATATACAAATTGAAATGTTTGCTTTAACATACAAATATTTAATTGAAAAAGAAAATACACATAACAAATACAAAAATAAAATACAAATTGGTATGTGCAAAATATATAAATAATCCAAAATAGTTGTATATTTTGGGCTAATATAAATGAAATAATAAAATTCTCATTATAAAATGGTTTATGATTAAAATCAAACAATGTATGTTTTATTTTATCTATATTAGAAGATATATTTTTAATTTGCTTTTATTAATAAACACACTTAATATAATAAGAAATAAAGTACTTACTTGCTCAGAAGATATGTAGTACGTATATAGTCACTTGGATCAAAATCTATCAATTAACTGTTACACTTGTAGTCACCTCGGGTCTAGAGCGAATTCTTCCTGTTACACTTATAGTCACATCGGGTCAAAACGGCTAGTTTTGCTTTTAAACCATTCTTGTGGAAGGTCAGGTAGCAACTAAGTTGAAATAAGGTTCAAGACAGACAATAAGAAGGAGAATGAGAGGGGAGAGGAAATTTCAACATTAGAAAAAAACATAACAAAGTATGAGTCGGGTCATTATGACCCGATGTGACTACTTAAGGGTTAAAACCTAAAGTAGTGCAGCTACCCATGTCTAGAAAAGGCAGGCACTGGCACTATGCTACAGGATATAAAATGTTGTAATACTCAAATGACATGAATAACAGCTTATTACTTAAGCTTATAATTGAAATGTTACTGGCACAGCTTATGTAAGAATATTATTAGAAATGAACCCTACAGCTGGATTGTACAGTGCTCGCAAATTACCTGACCTAAGTTGTTTTCATAATGTTGGCTGGTAATGGTAGGCTATCTCTACTTGCATTTTGCATGCAATCATAAAAAAAAAACAATTTGAGTAATTTAACATCAAAGATAAGTTATTAAGAAGAAAATACCTCCTAATATAAGTTATATTCATAACTATGCTGCAATAAGGAAAAGAGGATATTGAGATATGACTCTTTATATTATTTACAAACAATGACTTTTCTTTCCATGTCCGAATGTTTGGAAATTTATTAGAAAATAATTTTTGCATATAAACTATTTTGATGTAGGTGTCTGGATCAGAGTTGATTGAATGAAGAGTTAGATTTCTATTTCATTTCAATGTTTTTTTTTTCAGACTAATAAATATGAGAGATTTATTTGTTTATTAAAGGTGATATGGCTGTCTTAAATTATTAACATGGGTATTTAAGTACTAACAAACTTTTAAAGTTACAACAAAATTATATTTAAGTATAAATTTATGTGAGCATATAAAAGTGTAACGGCTTAAACATTTTGCAGGCAGCAATTTTAAGGACATACAAAATGAACAGCCTAGGGAGTTTTCCACTTAAAATAGAAAAAACCGAGACTATCGCCCATTATATAGCAGATCTAAAAAATACTTCAACTCCTTTTTAACAAAAAGGTGATTTTTATCTTTATCTTCAAAGAACTCCCGAATAATTCAAAATTTAGGACAATTTTTCGAGGATAGCCGCATATATTGTAGGGTAGGTACTCTATCCCTTCTCCTAAAGTTCATATTCCTTTTTCCATTCCCTGAATGGACAAACTAAGGCTCTTACATCTGGTAAAATATATACAGTACTAACTTAAAACTTAATTATGTAAAAATCTAATGTACATTGCTGTATATAATAAAAAGAGTTTGTTTTTATCTATTTCTGTTTGGAGAAAAGTGCATATACAAACGAGTTAAAATAAATTTCCTATTTCAAAATTAATTCACTTTAAGGTTATGAGTAAAACAACTACTAAAATAATTTTTACCTTCTTGAATAAAATTTCACATAAAACCTAAAGAAATCACAATAAACATTATATAACTAGCATAGGCCTTCTATTTACCACCAAAAAAAACTCTTGAAAACATTTTTTTTCTTAACTTGTCATTAATAGCCTAACAATTTAACCTGTTTATCGCCCAAGATTCCATGAAACCCCAGTGAGTCAAACAAGTTAGGTTGTATTTATGGTAACTATGGCAACCATCCTTGACACAGTCTTCAACCAATCCCAGTACAAACAAGTTGTACCTCGATCCATCGTAGCAAGAATTGACTTCGACTAAATTGTTGTAAACGGGCCATAGATTAGATTGAATTTTAATTGGACAGTGGATCTTATGACTCTGATTTCTTTAGACAAAAATCTAATCTTCTTTTTCGGGGATCTCGCTAACGGCTCTAACGATTTGGATGAAAATTTGCATATAGGGGTTATTTGACGTCAGGAATCGAAAGCGCTAAGTAGCCCTCTTTTCGCTTATTTAAACTCTGAACTTCTTTTATATACCACCTTTGAAGTCACTAAGTAGACAAATATAGTGTGGAAGGAAGTATTTGGTTAAGATCCGATTTAGTCATGATAAAACTGAGTGTATTCAAATATGATCAACTGTAAAAAAATACTTTAATATAGCAGATATTATATTCTTATAAAATGTTAAACTAATTGCACTCATGGTTTTTTTTTAATAGTTCATATGTACGTAAGATCGAAAATATTCATATTTATTCAGTATGTGATTCATATTTACATACATTTTTCTAAAATAAACAATTTTAGAAAAAAAAATACTGATCGATGCTCGGTCGCCCAGGTACTTGTAATAAAGGTTGCAACTCTTAAAACCATCTACGTATTTTTTTCCGCCGGGAGTAATTCGCCTCAAATAGGAAAACATTTTTGCAAGCCAATAAATTAGAATTATAGGCCTAACTTAAATTTAGCAATGAAAATAACAGGAACGATCAGTACTTTACGTTTTTATTGTAAAGGCTGAATCAATTCCTGCTCAAAAGACTGCACACGACAGTTTGTATGAAGATATTCATTACATATGTTTTGCAAATGTCTACGTTATTTGCATTGTAAGATGAAAACGCTTTTATTGAAGCCGTCTATTACAAGTAGATTATCGGGACATGTTTTGTAGATAAGCAGTTTTAAAGCGAAGAGTTTAAAACAGAATACACAAACGTTTTCCTTTCAGAAGCGTGACCGTTGAGTATTGACATTGTTTCTTCAGTTTCTTCAATGGTATTGAGTAAAACTTAACAATATTTGCTGTTTGACAAGAAACTCAAAGCACTTTATTTCCTTAGTGGCAAATAATAATTTGTCATTAATGGTTAGATATTGTATATCCTTTAGATATCCAACTGATTTATTGTTTCAATTGTATCAATGTATCAATTGTTTGCCAAAAATGAGTTACTGCACTTAAAAATATTCATTTTATAACGTAGGCGTACAACATAGGAATATCTAATAAACCTAGATACAAAAACACCTTTCGCTATACCAAAATTAACTAATAGTGTATATAATAGGCCTAGTTGAAGTTCAGTTTTTCTTACTGATTTTGGTGTGTCAAAATAAACCAGCAGAAAAAATTGTGGAAAGCAGTTTATTTAAATAGATGGTTTTCTTAATTAGGCCTATATAAACTTGCCTCCATCCACGGACGAGTGTAGATTCGCATTTTGACTAATTTCTTGTAGGCCTAGGCCTTTATTAAATGTTTGTTTTTCTAATTTTAGTGAAATAAAATAAATTTCACTAAAATTCTCACTGCAATGCCCACTAAATCGCATTCAATATCATTATGGCATTTAATACAGTAGGCCTACATTTCCTGACGTCATAGGTTTGACTCTGGCTCTTGGCGTTGGATTTAGGCTGCAATAAATTATCAATACATTGCTGACATTATCTTTGGTCGAATTGGGCAATGGCACTTTATTTAATATAGCCTACGATGCAATATAGTGCATGGCTTGGAACACACGCGGCGTTTTCGTTCGCCACGCATTATTTGCCGTGCCATCATATCAACAGTGGCGCGAAGGAGGGTATTAGAGCACACACATTGGTCGGAAAAATAAACGATCGATTTATTTACCGCTGATGGTAGCTGTGCAGCCGCTTGCTGCCACTAGACGGATTTTGCACCGTCTCCGCCGAAACAGTGGCGAACGTGGCCAAATGCGCCACATTTCCTTCTTTTAGTTTTTTTTTTTCAAAGAATACTACCCTTCAGTAGCGTCTGTAGTTCATCAAATGACGAAACCGACATTCTTAAATAATTGAAAACTGTTTTTTCTAGTTCCTTAAATCAGGAAATACAGTGTAGAATGCTCCAAAATCTTCTCTTCTTTTATTTATTGATTGGATTAACCCAAATAAGTATATTTTGTTGCTTCCTTTTCAATCGGCGACGGAATAGCAATAAAGCGAGAGTTGCTCTCTGTTCATATCAAAGAAACATTAAAATAAATAATATATTACATCACACTTCGTGATTAATAAACTAGACACTTCAGTTTAATGAATCTCAATGAGGCTTTTAGACGGCGTCGGAAATTTCACCGCTCTGTGTGCACACTTTAAATTTGATCAGCGGCGACGGTAACTAATCCGCAGCCGACAAAAAAACACCGTATGTGTTCCAAGCCTATGGGGTTAGAGGCAACGCACGGAAAGTGAGGCGGGGGGGATGAGTCATGGTTGCTATTCTAAATTATTCGAAAATAGGCCTGAATCACAATTAGAAGTGGAAAATTTTACATAACTATATCATTTTAAAGTATTTTTGGGAAGCCTAAAACGTGCTATATTGCATATTAATTAAAAAAAAATGTCCATACCCCCCATCTTGTTGTAACCCCTCCCATACGGTCGTCCTGGTTACGCCTATGGGCTGAATTATAAATTATAAAACAGATAAATAAACTATGTTAGCGAGTACTGGTACTTGCCTTTTTATAATACTCTCCAACTGTTTTTTTACGTACTACACCCATCAACAATTTTACAGAAGTTGTATTTCAAATAAACAAATGAAAAACCATACTCACTCTGTTACACAATTCGCTCATTATAGAATTACAACACAAATACGACAAACATGAACAACAATGTTTTGAAGTAATTTCACCGGTAAGGTTAAACCTAATGATGCACCATAGCTTGCGAGGAATCACTTTCGATTTCAGTAGCGTCAAAGCAATCCAGCGAGCCTAAGGACGTGTTGTACCGCACTCTGACAATATATAGTTCGTGATAACTAAGTGAACTTTGGATACGCGGGCAGTGCAAAGTTTAAAGGTAATTTTGCATTTTATAAGTTTTAAGAGATTTTTTTTATATCTAAAATAAATTCTTAAGATTTTTTGTTATAAATTTATTTGCCAAATATAGTTTTATTTCTAACCTCAATTTGCCGTCTATTTTAAATTTGTTTTGACCGTTGTCATTTTGCAACGTTTGTTCCTCTTATGATGCTGTTAAGGAAATATTTTATAGGAATCGCTAAATTATGTAGACGAATCAGCGGTCGGATTTCACCCTCATTTAGGTTTAAGTAGCTACTAATAAATAAATTGCAAGTTTGTATCTTGGTGTGTAATAAAATGTATATTTTAATTTTTGCTTCTTAATGCTTAAATATACGAATGTAGGCCTATGCTAAAATTATAATATACGAGTAAGCCCCCATGAAAAATCACAGGCAGATTAATGAGATACACGATACATATCAGAAATACATCATAAAAAAATATTTAAAAACAAACTTTATCTAGGTCTACCTAACTATACTGACGGGGATTTTTAACTCGGTAAATGTGTACAATTACAAGGATTATAAAACTGTAGGCCTATTTGTTAAAATTTTGTATTTATATACGTTATTATATATTTAAAGAAAGATACAAATATTATCTTTTAATTGCTTTTTATTTTCATATTAGTCTAATAGATCAAATTAATGATTTAGAAGTTTTTAATATTATAGTGAAGAAATTAATAATTGAATATGTTTATATGTTGTGCATGTATTCTACATAAGACAAAAAATATATTCATAAAAGCTAATTTAATATTACACTTATAAAATTCGTTAAAAAAATTCAGAAATAGACCTAAACAGATAGTATTTTTATTAGCCTCTATTGGCATTCTATGATCAATTAGAGCAGAGGATCTGAACATTTTAAGATGTATTAACCTCTTTGAATAACCAAAAGCAATTATGGCCCCACCCAAATTCATATTATGTTTGAAAAATGAACTTCAATAACCGAATTATTATTAATACATGAATATTACACGGAATAATAATTATTTCTATAAAATATTTATATTATTTTTATTAGATACAACGTAAACTTACATTAAGTAAAAGAAAACATTGTGATACTGTAATGGTTCCAAAATGTATTAAAGAGAGGATTGACGCTGCATGTTTTTCACGTCTCAATTAATGTTTTCCCATTGTTTTTCATATCAAGTTCACCTGCGGGCGCGCTCCACAGTATGAGAACCACTGAATTAGAAGGAAATGAAAATTAGGTATCCTATCAGCAAAAATCCTGTTGTGGATGACCATTACTAAATTCTTACGTTTTAATACGCCGGACTAAAAGAAAAACAAACATACCTACTGTGTACTACAGATTTTGTATATTGATTAGGAAAGTGCAAACATTTGATATTATAATATTGGTTTGCTAGTTAATATATACAGGCTGTCCCATAAGTAAAGTGCCAAACTTCGGGAATGGTTCTATATGTCAAAATAAGAAAAAAAAGTTCATATAAACACAGACCCGAAAACGAAGCGTTTTATAGATATCCGCAATTTTTTTGTGTACAAAATAATTGTTATCTAGAGAACGGGTTGACTGATTGAGTTCAAACTTGGCATGAAGTTAAACCTAACAATGATATATCTCAAGAAAAATAAGCGATTACATCCAATCATGAGTTTCAAAATGGCGGCTCTTTGAAAATTTCAAACCAAAATTACTCGAAAACCGTACATTTTAACAAAAACTGTCGACACCTTTTTTGTAGCCCTTTTGATTCCCTGTCGGATGGTGTAACTGTCAAAACAATTGGATGAAGAATAATGGCTAAGTTAAAGATAATGACAGCAAATGTACATACAATATTGCTGTGTTTACTGTGTTGGTATAGGATACGGGTTGAATAAACCAATTATTACACATAACTTAACTATTATCTTTCATCCTATTCTTTTGACAGTTACATAATCCGATAGGGAATCAAAAGGGCTACAAAAAAGGTATCTTGGCATTTTTTGTTAAAATGTACGGTTTTTGGATTATTTAGGTTTGAAATTTTGAAACAGCCGAAATTTTGAAACTCATGACTGGATTTAATCGCTTATTTTTCTCAGGAAATATCATTGTTTGGTTAAATTGTATGCCAAGTTTGAACTCAATCAGTCAAACCGTTAAAAAAAACAAAATTTCGTATATAGAAAATGAAGCGTTTTCGTGTCTGATGTTTACATGAACTTTTTTTCTTATTTTGACCCATAGTCAAACAACAATTCCCCGAAGTTTGGCACTTTACTTATGGGACACCCTTTATAGGATTTTTATTTTTAAAACAACCATCTTTTTCTTAAAGCATTTTTTTCATATTTAGTGGAAATGGTTTTAAAAATCCTAGGGGATACTTACACTTTTTAAATATTGTTAAATTCGCCTTAAGTAACAATATGTATATCTGTCTGATATTTGTGGATACTTTAAAATATTTATAGTTCTGGGAAAGTAGCCTACCCACTTGTATTAAACAATATTTGTTTAGGTCATGTAAAATATCTAAACTTTTAAATAAAGGAAACTATTCCTCTTTGGCTTACATATTATAATTATAATAAAACATTTCTCCGGGTAATAATAAATTTCATAGAACGATGTATTAAACTATACAATTAATCAATCAATATTTTAGTAGTCCCTGAATCAAATTTTTAGGAAAATATTTTTTCTAATCCCCTTTCCGACGTTGTTTTAAATTATTTTGTCTGTTGTCTGATAGACACGGTTTGTTAGTCGTACGATGCACTAAATATAAACTTTGTATATAGCCTATTATGTTTTCATGCTTAGAAATTATTCTTAGAACCAAACAAAAATGGATGAAAACATTTTATCTGTATCTACCTAGTTAACAGAATATTGTTTGAACTAAAAACATGTTTGTATTATGCATACTTATTAGTTGAAACAAAAACATTTTATCATTTTTATCTGTATCTATCTAGTTAACAGAATATGTTTTAACTCAAAACATGTTTTAGTAATCTGCATATTTTATTAGATGAAAAAATAACATTTTATCTGTATCTACCTAGTTAACAGAATATTGTTTTAACTCAAAACAGTTTTTGTATTCAGCATATTTATTAAATGAAACAATTTTTTTTATCTATATCTACCTAGTTAACAGAATATTGTTTGAACTAAAAATATGTTTGTATTCTGCATACTTATTAGTTGAAACAAAAACATTTTATCTATATCTACCTAGTTAACAGAATATTGTTTTAACTGAAAACATGTTTGTATTCTGCATACTTATTAGTTGAAACGAAATCATTTTATCTGTATCTACCTAGTTAACAGAATATTGTTTTAATTCAAAACATGTTTGTATTCTACATAGGCCTACTTATTAGTTGAAACAAAAACATTTTATCTGTATCTACTTGAGTTAACAGAATATTGTTTTAACTGAAAACATGGTTGTATTCTGCATACTTATTAGTTGAAACAAACACATTTTATCTGTTTCTACGTTTTGAGTTAAAATCACAAATATGTTTTGAGCTAAAACAATATTCTGTTAACTAGGTAGATAACAGAATATTGTTTTAACTCAAAACATGTTTGTATTCTGCATACTTATTAGTTGAAACAAAAACATTGTA
>JAGFPH010012293.1:0-11210 GCA_018207615.1 Philaenus spumarius | reverse complement strand
TGTAATAAGCAAACACGTTTGTTTTGGTTGGGTTAAGGGATGAGGTGTGGTTGTTCTGCAATCGTAAAATATATTAGTCAAATTAAGGGATTTTGAAGTTTGATCCACGTTGAGAGTTTTCTGAAGAATGACTCATTTGTGCCTAAAATATATTTAGAGCTTTTTTATTCAAACAGATTTTAAATGTGTTTTAAGGCCAGCTTTATCTTTTTGTTATCAAAATGTATCGTTCCGTGATGCTTGTAACATGATTCTCAATGTCTCAGCCGTAGAGTAAATGGAGAAAAATATAAGGTTATTTAAAGCAATTGTAATAAATAACTCAGTTAGAAATAACTAAAAAACCTAAATATTTGATTGGTGCAAATCATAATACCGATCAATAACTTTTGGTGGTTTTGGTTAATACATTTTCTAACTTGAAGGTACTTCTAGGAAGTTATAAAACTGCAAAACGGTTTGAGTTTGATTAAAACCAGTAACTGCTGAAAAGTATGGGTGTATCCAAACATTATAAATTGTCAAATCATATCACTTACAAATTGCTATGAGGAACTTTTGTTATCATAGAATATGATTTATCCGTGATTAAATCTCTAAAAACCAACAAGCGTGTAACTTTATATAAAATCTTCAACTTTATGTAAAATATTATTAATGTAAAAGAGAATAATAAAGGATGTACTACAGAATATCATTTAGGCAAAAATCGACACACAAATTCGTCACACGTGTAAATGTATGTAAATCGATCAATTGTATGTAAAATAGCCTATTCAACTGTATGTAAAAAATTATAGTGTAAAAGAGAATAATAAAAAATGTCTAATAGAATATGATTCAGCCGTGGAAATTATACCGTCTGTTATGATTATGACAGATATCTTGCAACATTGCAGATTATCTTGCAACATTGTCAGATAGATTTCATTACAATTCATTTTTTTTAAATCATAGAATACAATAAATAAAACAAGGTGTAACGGATATATTGGTAGACACCAATATTCCCAAGAAGTTAGTTATGAAGAAAGGACACAGTTAAAATATTACAGCTGATACTAGTAACACACGTGTAAACTATTAGGTTACGTTCCCAGACATTTTAATCAAGTCAGCAGCATTAGAACAACTTGCTCTGAAACAAGTGAAAAGAATCATATTGCATTTCACATAGCTTTAGCGAACAATGCAGAATATCATGAGAATGCTTTTACAAGAATTTACAGATAGACAAATTTTTAGAAAAATTAAAGTCCAATAGGGAGATGAGTGAAAAATCTTTAGCCAATGACAAACGGTTTTTCAAAAGGACGCGGTAGCAGGAGTAGGGCAAGAGCGAGAAAAGCGGGGTCTTCTTCTAACATCTTTTGAACGGGCAAGACCTAAAAGCCCGCTTCACACCACAATGTATGTTTCAACCTAAAACCCGCTATAAAAAGACTAAGTACATTTTACCTTAAAATACAAAAATCATTTAAAATCAATCATCAAATAAGAGTCAATCATCAAGTCAAAGTCACTAAGTGAAAATCATCAATCAGTTTAAAATCAATCACCAATTTCAAAAGGCATCGCAGGAACCAGTGGATAAATAGTTTTCAGTGAATGTGCGAATATAGATAAATTAATATCAATAAAGTGTTAAATAAAATAATCAATAAATATATAGTATCAGTTTCAAAGTGTGTGAAAGGGGAAATCACAGATAGGCTACATGTAAGTAAATTAAAAATTTCAATTTATGTTAAGACAGATCTCGAGGTTAAGCAAATTTAAATAAAATCAAAATCATATCCAGATAATTAAAATAAAATCATAAACAAATTTTAAATGGAATAATATAAATGTAATAAAATAAATTCATAGCTTTAGAGCAACAATAACTAAGCAATTTGGTCGGGTCTTCTTTATAGAGAATTAGCTGCCAAGGATTTAATAATACCTAATAAGCAATTGAAAGGAGATTCCGATTCAATTAAAAGGGTTAGAAACTGCTGTTTAGGATAAGGTTTTAAAGTAAGGAATTATGTCAACTTAAATATCAAACTTTTAATTTCAAATATTTTATACAATGTTTAGTTGTTAGCCTATTTTAATAAAGGATAAGTTATATATATTAAATATTAAGGAGACTGCATAGTAATTGAATAGTACAGTCTCCCTTAACAACATTATAGATTACGAATGATAATTATCAAAATATCCTGGTAAAATTAGTTTAGTAAATTCAGCAACTTATTATGAAGTAAAATTTAGAGGAAGAGACGATTTGAGAAATTAATCATTAAGAAATTGTATATTAAATAATTTGTACATTTCTTAAGAACAAATTTCAATAATTAAGTATCATGTTAATTCAAGTTCTTTTTTCAATAAATTCAATTTAAAAAATTTTAAATGTTATTAATGTAGAAAAGGTGTAGTCATTAAATTAATCATATGTCATGTACAATATCTTGCTATCAATTATACATTTAATACAAACTATTAATGTCTCTGAAGTTATTTCGACCAATTGGTTGTGAGTCAGACCTCTCAAGCCAAGCATAGATTGATTCGTAAATCGAATCTGGTGGAGTCCCCATATAAAAATAAACCTTACAGAATAAAGTCGCCCAAATCAAAATCATAACCTTACAAAGGTTATATCATATTCATCAAAATCGGTTCAGTAGCTGAAGTAACCTCCAGCATTTAAAAAGAAGGCGAAGAATAAATACCATTTTCAAAAACGACTTTTTTTAAGCTAATACTTCTCCGGTTTAAATTAACCAATTTAAATAAAATATTATTTGTTTTTAATCTACTTTTAGTCAGATAACGATGGATTTATATGGCCTGTGGTTAAAACCATTTTCGAGTTGTGGAACGAATTAACACGAAATTGCAAACACACTGTTGCTTAACGGAACGGCATACACTGTCGCGTTCTTAGAATATTCTTTTCTTGAACTAGTTCATTCAAACAAATTAATACACCTTATGCTGGTTTTAATAGTACATCTCTTATAAAAAGTGCATACTCGCCTTCTAGGTCACGTATTTAAACCAAGTATTCCGGAACTTTGTTATTGACCTATTTAATAATGCAGAATTCAAATTAAAACATGTTCCCGGTGATTAGAAAGCAGCCGAAGTCAACATGCTTCTAAAACCAGGTAAACCACCAAACGAAACCAAATCATATAAGCATATTTCATTGCTACAAACAATTTCAAAGATTTTCGAGAAATTACTGCTAAAAAGGATAAAAGTTTTTATAGAAAATAAACATTTAATTCCAAACCATCAATTCGGTTTTAGACAGCGCCACGCAGTGACAGACCAAATCAATCGGATAACAGACTTAATTGAAAAGCATTAGAAGAAAAACTAATTTGCCCTACCATCTTCCTTGAAGTGGCACAAGCCTTCGATAAAGTTTGGCATGAGGGACTGATCTATAAATTAAACAAAGTGCTTCCAAAACAATATGTGGATTTGTTAACGTCATAGATATCCGACAGGTTATTTACAGTTAAGTAGGAAGAGTAAATGCTGGTGTACCTCAGGGTTGTGTATTGACTCCTATATTATATTTTCTCTATACAAGTGATCAACCAAAAATAGAAAATGTGACTGTAGCTACATTTTTAGATGATACTGCCTTATTAACAGTTGGCAAAAGTTTAGGTGAAGCTACCATCAAAATACAACAGGCACGCGATGGCACTATCATTGGACTAAGAACTGGAAAATTAAGTTAAGTGAGAGGAAATCTGTTCACATCAACTTCACAAATAGAAATAAGAAGAAGAATTTCATAGTCAAATTAAATGAAGTTGAACGTCCCTATGATAATACAGCAAAGTACCTGGGTATGACATTGGATACCAAGTTGAAATGGAAAGAACAGGTTAAAAAGAAAATATCTGAACTGAAACTCAAATACGGACAACTTTATTAGCTTTTGGGACGTAAGTCTCAATTGTCAATACAAAATACAATATTAATATATAACCAGATTTTGAAACCTGTCTGGGTGTACGGAATACAACGCTGGGGTTGTGCCAAAATATATCTTATTAAAAATATTCAAACTTTTCAAAATAGAGTATTACCATTGAAGAAACAACACTATAGTGTTGTTTTTTCAATGGTATTACGGAACCTGGTAAAACGCCTCATTCGAAATATCGATTTACATAAGGGTCTTGGAATTCCAGATGTTTTTAGTGAAATAAAAATGTTTGTTTCAAAACACAAATCTCGTTTGAAACATCATGTAAATGCAGAGGCAGTACAACTTCTTGACAACTGTGATTTAATCAGAAGGTTGAAGAGAACAAAACTTTTTGAGTTAGTTTAAGTGTTTAGATGTAAAGTAAAGCACACTGTATCTGTGTATAGTGACGCAGAATAATAGAATAAATTTAGGTCACTAGTGGATGATTTATAGGATATAAGATATAACTTCAGAAACAAATTAATGGTTAGACTGTAATTCTAGTTTTAATATACCCTATATAATAAAATTGAAATAAAAGAGAATAATAATAATTTTAAAAAAAATTTCCGGTACTTAACACATTTAGAAGACAATGTTTTGGAAATGACATGAGGTTGGACTTTTATGAGTGAGTCCTAGTATGTTTAAGCGAATCCCACAGCCCGAATCGCTTCCCCCACCACTGACCAGTGAGTAGAAAACTGTCTGCACGTTCAAGGTCAAGTGCCATCACATAATAAACGTCCTGTATCTATCACCAACTTATAGTACACTATTTAAAACAAACCCTAAGCAGCTCGTACTTTAATGCGTGTCAATTACGCACTTGGTTTGGTGTTGAATAATTTCTATTAATTACCAAAGTTTCTCCTGGATTCACAACTGTTCTCTTCAGGTATTTGGGTGTTGATGTACTTAATACGAAAAAAAGTAAAAGTCATGTAGTTTGAAAATATAAAATTCCATTATCTTGTCACAATATTACAGCATAATTTGTACACCGTAGGGCACTAGAAAGTTGATAGGCCTATACGGTACTAAAATAAAATAAGACGGTATTTACGCCTATACCTCGCCAAATTCTCAGCTCCGGGAGGAATGAAAAGAATTTCCTCTGGCTGTGGAATTTACAAAGCTAAATAAAGCTTAATTCCTAGAGCTATTTTACAAACTGGGATTCTTACATCAGTAGGCTATACGTTTTGCAATCGTCTCGCCTTATGTAACACGTTATTTAAAGCGCATATTCATTTACTGTAATAAGCTGATTATGCTAATCATTGTTAATTTCTCAACAGGAAATAATATTTTTTGTATAAATTAAACATTGCAAAAATATCGAATTTTCTCGCGAGAAGCGCGAGCATAGATAGTTGGTGCGATAAAGCTAGCGGTGTGCCAAGTTATTTTCTCGAAACAGTTAGCACGCGTGAAACAGTTTAGTTAAATTGTTTCAAAATCACCTTTTAAGAAAAAAATTCTTGAAAATAACTTTAAAGTAACTGGAGCCGAATTTTTTCCGTACTCTGAGAGCATCCCAGCCACTACTACGGATTTCCGCCACGGAGCGGGTCGGCTCGACTCCGCCCAGCTCATGTAAGTATAAACAAGCTTGGTACACGATTTGAAAGCACTTTGTGTGTACCCTGCCGTTTAGCCTTCCTCATAATATGTTTCTATTATTTGTAATACACCTAGACAGGCTAACTGAATTATGGTAATTTTGGAAATGAGGGACGTGACATTGACAACGCCTCGAAAACGCGGTGTATAAGGCCTCTTTCACACGATACGACTTTTCGCCGTGTGCCGTGGACGGCGCGGCGCCGTGCATTCCTGAGCAAGCGCCGTGAATGACACGGCGTGCGTCGTGGACGGCACAACTTCTCTTCACGGCGTGAATTTATTCAGTTGTGTGAGATGGATGATCAAGAGAATATACTATGTCTATAAATTGGTACAAGACATTAATTTTGTGATAGTATGTTTATACATGTATTATTTACATTTAGTATACATTTTATTAAAAATATTTAAATATGTTTAGAGAAAATGGGGTTTTACTGAACACGCGTTTTCAACATCTAAAAAGTGTACATGTCTTCGGTAAAAATTAATTTTTTTTATAAATATTCAATTGGTTTTAATAAAAGTTATACTACATATTATAAACAATACAAATATGTATAAACATACTATACAAAAATGGGGTTCCTATTCAAGGTTTAACGATTAGGCCTATAATAAGTTACAAATAAAGTTTACGGTGTCGTAATTGGTATGTGACGGGCTCGTGTAGGATAAACCAAGGACCGCATATGAGTTAATTAGTAGCGTTGAGATTGTTTAAATACATTTTTTAAGTGAAATACAATAAAATAAGATCAACCTAGTATAAATTCACAATAAACAAATATTGACTTAATTTTTTAGATAAGTTTTGGATCGTTAATAATGGTTATAGGAATACAAAACAGTAGCTTCATTTTAAATATATAGGCCTACCAAATTTAACCTATCCTTGTATTACTATCAACTATCATTTTCTTTAACTTTTATGTTATCTTTAGTTGCAAGTTTACTAGTAAAATAACTTATCGTAAATGTTTTTATCGGCATCAGACATTTCTCCAAATTTCGAATTCAAACGAGTGCAGATTATACACCATGCAGCACTAGTTTCTGTTTTTGATTTATAAATTTCAAAAGTTTTATACCACAGAACAGGTCTTTCTTCGATTAGTGTTATAAAAACATCTACGTTAAGATCTTCAGAAAGTGACTTTTGATGCACTTATTAAACACTTTTAGCACACAAGAACAAAGAAGCAATTAGTGCAGTGGTTTGGTTAAGTAACTTTACGCATGCGCAACAGCCAAGTCAAGCTGAGTCGAGTCGACCTGTCTGAACATGCTCAATGCAGTCAATAGTAATCAACGCATCGTGAACGGCGCGGCGCCGTGTCGTGGTTTGAATAACGCCGTGATGTTCACGGCCGCCTGGCACGGCGCGAAGTCGTGAACGATTTGTGTGAAGAGATTAATTTATGTACATAGTAATCAAAGTTCACAACGCCGTGCCGTCCACGGCGCACGGCGAGAAGTCGTATCGTGTGAAAGAGGCCTAACACGGGACTCGCGTTGTCGACGCGTTACCAATGCCGCGCTTTCAACGCCCCGTATAACTTGGGAATTTAACGCTCGGTTTTCAGCGTTATCAACGCCGCGCTATCAGCGCTCGTATACCGATGAACCAGACCGCGCCACGCCGGGACTCAAACATCACTGTTAGAAAATCATGATTGCGTAGGGTAAGAATCATATTTATTTCAAAAAGAACGATTTTTTTTCGTGATCACATCAGAATTTAATCATAAACATCATTTTTAATTTAATATCGACTACGTACTCAACGATCGATTAGTATAAAAAATCCACATTACTAAAAAAACTTTCTGGGGGAGGATAGGTCCCTTTCACTCCTCCCCCCCCCCCCGCCTAAGGTCGGTGCACCACTGGGTCCTAATGGTGAGACCTAAGATTGGGAGTATTAAAGGAGCACCGATCATGGTCCCAGAAAACGTTTTGGGGTGCCTAAAAAATCCAACAACCGGAAGCACGTTTTTTTTAGATTTTTCATACTAGAAAGACACTTTTTAAGAATTTATCTAAAAAAATAAATATAGGATATTATTCTGCACATTTTGTTTTTTGCACGACCTTATAGCTCACTTGGTTCCCCCAAACACAATCGAAACGTAAAATACCAAATCCACGTAGGTGCATCTTTTGATCCGATGCCGACGGCCAAGTTAGTACGCTGCGAGCGAAGCGAAGCATTCCATAACCCGAGGCCGCAAGGTCGAGATGGAAACTCGAAAAGCGTGAGTCAAAGTTTTAGGTTTAGGTTCAAACAAATTCTACTAATATACTCATATTTCGTTCACGGAGGCAGCTATTCAGCGCCTTCGTGAGTAGACCAACTTCATAAATTTTTGGTTAAATTTGATCTAATTTTCAAATATTAATAGACTCTGTAACTAATCACAGTTAAGTAATGATAACCACTAAACCACCACTAAACCACCACCACCACTAACCACTAAACTAATTATAAAGATTGTTTTGATCAGTTCTAACATTGAGTTTGCCTTATTTCTATTTTTGTTGGCCTACCAGGTAGAAAATGTTTATACTGAAGTGTAGGATGTACTGTTTCTTTGAGATTACCCCACGTTTATTTGTACCCAAGCGGTTCAGCTGGGTGATCGAATTATTGTTATTGCATTTAAATACTGTTTTGCTAACTGTCAGAGCCCTATAAAATCTTGACAAGGTCTTACACAAGTAATGCTTTTGGTATACAGGGTGATCAATTAAAGATGGCCACCATTGGGATCTCGGAAACTATAAAAGTTACAACAAACTTTAAATAGGGGACCTTCCCTACTTTTTCCCTAGCATTAAAAAAACAATATTAAAATTTCCAAAAACTCCGCCATTTTTCCAATATGGCGGCCAACTTAATTTTTTCAAATGGAAACCCCTCTTTTTTATGTTGAATTTCGATTGGGGACACAAATTTATATATTTTATAATTTTTATATTGATAAAATGCTAGGATTATGGCGGCCTAGTATTATGGACTTAGCGAGGTAAATTTATTATGCAGCTGACCCGATGACGTGGGTTGAGAGAATTTCCAAAATTGAGTTTATGTGTTTCAGGATTTCAACCAACTATTTGGGAAATTGGTCTACTCACGAGGACGCTACATAACTGCCTGCATGTATGAAATATATTAGAATTTGTTTCCAACTCAGCCTCCAGCCCCGGCTCACGCGTTGCTTCGCTTCGCTCGCAGAAGACAAACTCACTTCGCGAGGTCAAAAATACCGGGTACTATTATGGTAATTTAAGTTTTGATCGATTTTGGAGGAACCAGACGAGCTATAAATTCTTGTAAAAAAACAAAATGTGCAGAATAAGCTCAAATTTATTCTGATATGAAAACCCTTTACTTTCTGTTGAAAAAGGGCTTTCGTTTTTAAAATTTTTTTTGGTAACGAACTCGTCCGAACCACTTAGAAAACCAACGTGTGTACCAAATTTTAACCAAATCAAACGTAAATTTCGGCCGTTAGAGTGGGAACACATATATACCTACATGTATAAAGTTTTTAATGACAATTGAAAACGTGTTCTGGGGACCATGGTCGGTGCTCATTTACTATTCCCGACCTTAGATTTTAGGAAACGTTTGGTATTACAAAATTTCGTTTGCAATTTATAAATATTTTCAATATTTCATGGGGACGTGAGGTCTTCCCATATGTAGGCCTGGGCAAACCGGTATTCATCAAGAAACATCCTGATTCACGAGTTCTTCAAACTCATCTATAAATATGCCATTTTGAGGAGATTTACATATTTTACTTCAATGCTTAAAATACTCGATAATTAAATGACCCAGTCTTATAAGAATTAAATTAGAAATTTAAAGTAATCGATTCGTCTGGACTAATACCCGAGGTCCGTACTATATAACTAGGTTGCTATAAAACAAGCCAAAACATAAAAGTCTGAAATAATTTATTCGACGAAATTTTAGCCAGGAGGGTAAACAAACCGCACCCGAACGAGCGGTAACACACGTCTTTTACTGACTGCAATTAAGACAATACTGAAATGTAAATTTGAATAGTTGCGTCACAATGAATGTCGATTACGGCTTGCGCAACGGGTAGGTGCGTCGGTTATGATTATGAAATGCTAGAAATTATAAGTTGCATCTTAGAGACAGGTCGGATGACTTGCGAAATAATAGATTTTACTGAATCATTTTACATGGCAGAGGTTTTAATGAAGTCGTTTGATGTGCAAGTTGGCGATATCCAGTATATATATATATAGTATAGCGATATATAGTACTATAGAGAAAGTATAGTGAACGCAAAAAAAATCGGTGTTGAGATTTTTGTGGAAATATCCTTTTTGGGACCCCCTGAGTCCAAAAAAGTGGTTTTTACAAAATGTCTGTCTGTATGTATACAAAGCTAGAGAGAAAACTATTCAATCGATTTCAACCAAATTTGCACCAGACATGTCAAGTAGGCCTGTATAGATGCACGAAAAAGGGTTTTGAAAATTTTTGAAAAACAACCCCCTTTTTGACCAAAAAACCCCCAAAAATCAGTTATTATTTTTTTATAAAAAATCGGCTCTAACGATTTTGATAAAAATTTTCTTATTTGTAGCCTTTGATGTGCCCTACCATAAGCAAAAAACAGCATCTTTCTAAAAATTCTCATTTAGCTAATAATAATAATAATAACTGATTTTTGGGGGTTTTTTGGCCATAAAGGGGGTTGTTTTTCAAAAATTTTCAAAACCTTTCTACGTGCTTCTATAAAGACCTAATTTACGTGTTTGGTGCAAATTTGTTCCATATCGATCGAATAGTTTTCTCTCTAGATAATAATAATAATAATATTTATTAGTTAATCTCCAACTTAAATAAAAAATCACCTCTCCTACCCCACCCTACAAGTCACAGTGAATCTGTTTAATACTTTAAATATGTTTGTGAGAAAGTATGTGCCACTTCCTGGTATCGTTTATTTAAGTTGTATTGAAACTATAAAAAGTAACAAGTTTCTGTTATACGCCTCCAAAATCAGTAGGATGTTCTGAAAATTTTGATTGTTGTTGACTAACCTCTGTAAAACAGATCTTTTGACAAACTAAAACATTAATTTAAAATGTATCTGTAGGAAAAACGTTGTGAGAAAAACGCTGGGCTACGCCTCAGGCGTCAAATGTTTATATCGTGCGACAAACTCAACTTTGCTCCCTTCACATTTCACTTTTCCACACTAACAACTATTTGTTGTAATGCAGCAAAAGTATAACAAATTACAAGTATAAGTTAATAATCAAACGAAATTTATTCCTACAGATTTGGCTTTATTATATTTCCGCAATGCTTTAAAAGATACAATTTCTTGTAAAATATCACGTTATTCTCAAAATACATTTTGGCAGTAATTTTTGTAAAAATCTGAAATGGAAGTAGGACTAATTCGCGCTGTAAGATATCAGAATCGCTCAGGTTAAGATCTGCCATAGGCGTAACCAGGATGACCGTATGGGGGGGGGGGGGGTTTACAACAACCGGGGGATTTTCATCCTTTTCACTCACGGCTACGACAACACATTT
>JAGFPH010012292.1:6970-30840 GCA_018207615.1 Philaenus spumarius | reverse complement strand
GGGGGGATCAAATTTACTAAAATCATAATTTCAGATCTTTTATTATTATGACAATAATGCTTTTATTATTTAAGATCTATATATATATAAGCCAAATACCACTCACTGACTGAACACTTAAAATGAATACAATTACGTTAAAAAGACTGAAAATACCAACCACCACGGGCAACGCCGTACGGGTCAGCTAGTTAATGTATAAAGTGAAAAACAATCCAAATAAAATGTATAATCTTAGTCCAATTGAAGCAAGGGGCAAATGCTCGTTGGACCGGACTCAAAGGGGGATGAGCGGGATTTAAATATTATTGTTTGGTTTTAAAACTACTAACAAAAATACAATGTTGCCTTTAGAAGTTTTGACTGGCTAGAAGTTGTTGCTATTTGACTGGCTTCTATTTGTTTAGAAAAATCAAACCAAAGCGCTAAACATTCGTGGTTTGGCACAATAGTATTAGCTTCGACTTCGGTTTAACATCTTAAGATGTCCCTTCCTTCCACTGAGGTTAAGGATAAAAATTTGAGTCATATATTCAATGTAGCCTACTAATTCAATTTAGGTTTTATCACAATGGTTTTATCTTACGTTTTACGATATTAAGGTGTCCCTGGACTTTGCCTCAACCCTTAATATTATTTTCACTGTCTAATAGAATTCGGATAATATTATATTTTAATACAATAGATTAGTAAATATATTTTAATTTATTATTTAAGTGATACACTTATTATTATTAGCAACTGTCACTACATCGCTTTCGATTGGGTCGTGAGAATCCTTGGGTAGTTGTCAACACAGAAACACGTGTATATATTTTTGTGTTTTGTCCTCCACTAGAGCACGTGTCGCCTGAAGTTGAGTCGACTGTCCAGCGTTGTGCCGAGGTACTCGACAATAGGCTTCCAAGGGATAGTCACCCCGTCAAGTTCTAGGGTCAGCCGGTATCCCTACCCTAGAAGTTTTTGCTTTAAGATGTGCTACCAAACTGGTTCAGGATGCACGCAACTCTGGCTATCCTCATATAGCCGAGATCTGCAGGAGACTCGACATCCCGGAAGATGGTAGGCCACGACCCACCATAGGTTCCTTCACGCTGCGACTCCATCAAGATCGACACTAACCTGTTTGCCTCCATTTTTATTTAAGTGAGTTTCAGCTTGCTGTTAGCAGCCATTAGGGAACGGCCCCTAGGTGCTGCTGACCCCCCCCCCCCCCCCAGTGATGCATGTGTCTCTGTCCGTTTACATGGTACTAGAGTGTTGTGCCATCTCAGAAGAGGTCGGCGTATCACTCGTGTGAATGTGTTTGGTTCAGAGTGACTTCCACTGGGGGGGGGGGGGGGGTTTTTAGGGGGTAGGGGGTCCAGAAGGATCGAGTCCCACAGTACCTTCTCTGATGAGAGGTCTACGTAAGTGCATTTCACACCCTAAAAAAAAATCCACTAGAGCGCAGTTCAGTTCTGAGGCTGCACTGTCGATATAAATCCCACTCCCTGAAAATTGTTCATTGTTTGTATATTTATACATTAGGCCTATTCTTTTGGGGGGTTGCATTATTTGGAACCCACACTAACGTTTTCCCTAGGTACCCGATATTCCCTGGATACGCCTGATTTTGATATATTTTACTATGTGTAGGCCTACGTTATATACCGGGTGTCCCACGAAGAGGTCCCTATTTTTGAATTAATATATTAGATGCACCGAACAATCTAGAAACCTGAAACTCAACAGTCCTAACATACACATATGTAAAAGAAATACACCTGAGTATCAGTTAATTCTGACACATTAGGACAAAATGGCGGGATATCAAAGAAATAGTACCTTTTCGTTAAAATAGTTTTATTTGCTTAAGTGTTACAACATAATTATTGAATTTAAACGATGTTACTAAGCACTAAACAACGTTAGGGAATTAAAGATATAAGTAACTCATAAATAAATTAAATCTATTTGATCCATAAACCTTATTCAAACTGATGTCCATCGATCGCAATGCACTGATAACAACGAAATAGAAATCAGTCATACGATTTGCTGAACAACTCTCGAGGTATCAACGACAGTTCCTCTTCGATCAACCTCATTAGTTCATCGTCTGTCGCAATGTTATGACAATAAACCTTCTCCTTCAAAAAGCCCCACAGAAAAAAGTAACAAACAGTCAAGTCTGGAGACCTTGGGGGCCAGTCCATGAAGCTGCTGCCACGACCTATCCAACGGTTAGGAAGAATTTGGTCCAAAACTCCTTTGGCCACATTAGCTAATGCGGAGGAGCTCCATCCTGTTGGAAAAAACGTCTTTCATCTCAGGCTGAGAAAGATGAGGAACTATGTGATTGCTTAAAACTGATGCATACCTTTCTCCAGTCATTGTTTGTCGGGATATGTCATACGACAAAACACCATCCTTGGTAACAGCAGCCCAAACTGTTATACCTGTTGATTTTAATTTCTCTTCTTGTAAGATATGTGGATTTTTTGTGTTATAGTAATGACAATTATGCCTGTTTACAGTTCCTGTTTGATAAAATGTCGCTTCATCTGAAAACACGATTCCTTCATGCCATTTGCTATCTACGTCAGTCTTTTCAATTATTTTCGAACAAAATTCCAATCGTCTGTCAGGATCATCTTAAAGCAGTCCGTGAACTAAATGAGTTTTATAATGTTTGATTTTGTTCTTTTTGGCTTACCTTTGGACAAATGACTTCGGTATCCCTGTAGCAGATTCCACTTTTCTTACTGAATTTGGAGATTCCATGAAAGCAGCACATACGATTTCTTCATTTTCTATGTTGGAGGATCTATGGTATTTTTTTTGTATTGACCCCGTTTCTAGTAGGATAGTTTTCCACTTACGAATAGATTTCCTTGACGGTGGAACTACAGCTGGGTACCTTTCCCTAAAACACCTTATTGCTTCATAATCATTTTCAAAGGCAATAGCCCAGGAACAACATTTCACTTTTACAATGCAACTTAATAACAAATGCCAATGTTTATTACCAAATATGTTCATTGTTGTGGATACACGCAGTCAGCTGATAGATTTAAAATAGTCTAAACAGCTGTAGCTCTTCCTATTCTAAATAAAAGTAGGTTTACCCTTAAAATACGATTGCTGATTTTGTTGTTTTTTTGTTTTTCCGCCATTTTGTTTGAATCAGTCAGAATTAACTGATACTCAGGGGTATTTCTTTTAAATATGTGTTAGTCACAACTGTAGAATTTCAAGTCTGTAGCGCGCTCTATACGTCTGTCATATCAATTCAAAAATAGGGACCTCTTCGTGGGACTCCCGGTACCGTATACTGTGCCTTAGTTATCGATTGGTAGCCTATGTAAAACAAACTATCAAATCTGTCTGCCAAATTTTTGTAGACAATGTAGTCTACTAAATTAAATCAATTTGTTTTGAAACAATCTGGCAAGCTGCTTTTCTGTTAATTACTTTTGTTATTTCAACAAAGATAACAAAGCCTATAATATATTTAGAGAAATAAATCTGTTTTGTGGTAGAAATTAATTGGGATAGTTTTGAAAAACAATACTGTTGTCGGCCTACGATAACACAAAATTAAGTGACTTCTGTTAGTATAGGACTACCATATAATATAAAGTGTCATTAAAAATGCTGATATAAATTCCTGTTTCTACAATATGGACCTGTTTCTTTCCTGGTTAAAAGTCCTTAGATTATTTGAATGCAAACAATTACATATATAGGAATATTGGATTAAAAAATTTTTAGGGGAAAAAATCAATTAATTTTAAAATGATTACTCCTACATTTACTTAAAAAATTTTTTTGACAAAAATTACATGATGACATAAAAAATGCTTATCCCTACACTGCCTTAAGGGTCTGCTGTAGTGTCGGCCATCTTGGAGTTTTATCCCATAAGAGCAATGTTAAATTTCAAACCATTCATTTATTTTATTTTTTTATCATAAAATTGTTTGCAAGGTCTCATTTTAAGCACAGTTACAATACGCATCCTTTTTGCATTTTAGATTTTTTTTTAAATGTTTTTCTTTTGTTATGTAATTGACATTTTGTAAGTGCAAAGTTTGAATCTTTTTGAATTTTGTGGAACACAATAAAACATTAATAATGAAAAGTAATTTGTAAGCCGGATCCGAAATTTTATAAAGAATATTAAGTTTTTTTTTTCAGCACTTAATTACAAAAGATGGAATTATAAAATGGTTTGAAATAAGGCAATGTCAAAGCGCTCAGCTACAAGAAATTGTACTGTTTAGATACGGTTATAGAGAGAAGCGCTTGCGTTTCCGGTTGCTTTCTTGTTTACTGGAGCAGACCCTTAAATAATGTGTAGGCAAACAATTACATGATAAGTTTGAACATGTTTATTCTTACATTTACTTAAACAAGTGCATGTGGAATTTAAAAGTACTTATTTCTACATTGGATTATATAAAATTTGTAGTCAAACTATTGCATGATGAGTTGAAATTGATGTCATAAAAATATTTATAGATTTCTCAGATATCAGATGGGGTAGGTAAACAAACTTTTATTTTATCCGGTAGAGTGCGTTACGGGCTGCATAAGTGTCGGTACCTATCGGATGGAAAGTAAACTTACTAGGAATATATTGCTTAGTATTAATTGCGCTTTTTATTGTAAAACAAATAAACGGTACCAGGAACTGGCACATACTTTCTCACAAACATATTTAAATTATTAAACAGATTCACTGTGACTTGTAGTCTGGGGTAGGAGAGGTGATTTTTTATTAAAGTTGGAGATTAACTAGTAAATATTACTATTATTATCTATAGAGAAAACTATTCGATCGATTTCGAACAAATTTGTACCAAACACGTCAATTAGGCCTTTATAGATGCACGAAAAAAGGTTTTGACATTTTTTGAAAAACAACCCACTTTATGGCAAAAAAAAACCCACCAAAAATCAGTTATTATTATTATTATTATTATTATTATTAGCTAAACGAGAATTTTTAGAAAGATGCTGTTTTTTTGTATATGGTAGGGTACATTAAAGGCTACAAATAAACCAAATTTTATCAAATACGTTAGAGCCGTTTTTTTATAAAAAAATAATAACTGGTTTTTTTCCAAAAGGGGGTTGTTTTTCAAAAAATTCAAAACCGTTTTTCGTGCATCTATACAGGCCTACTTGATTGATTTTTATTTCACATTGACGTATCAAATAGTTTAAATGTTTTAAATATTATAAAATAGTCAAATGTTGTAAAATTCAGATATGATTTTATAAAAATGTAGGCCTATTTCTTAACATTTTGTACGTATATACATTATTATAGAAGTCTATAACAAAATAAAGATAAAAATATTATCTTTTAATTGCTTTTTATTTCATTAATTAAGTTATTAATATAATAATGAAGAAATTCATAATCGAATATGTTTATAAGTTATATAAAGATGTACAATTGTTTCCGAAGTTAAACTAATAGGTATCTCTTCTTTAAATTTGTATAAATGAATATATTAATGATAAAAAAGGTTGTATTTATATTTATTTTATAACCTCAAAGCAAATCTTATGACGTAGTTTGTATCCTGTATTAGTTCTATAACTCATATTTAAAAAAATCTACTTCACAGATAGGCCAGTCGGTAGGGGTCAATTTAGACCAAAAGTTCCAGTAATTTACAATACGGCTGATTTTTTTTATAAGTACATTAAAGTATGTAGATTAACATAAAAAAAGTTTACCAGTCTATCGATTTCCCAAAATCGAAAAAAAATCGATTATCATTTTTTTTCGATTATCCTTAATATTTCGAGCTGGGATGAAGATAGAGAAAAATAAAAAATACCACAGTGTAGGGGAAATGTTTTTCAACAAAAAAGGTAATATGTATTTATTTCGTCCGAGCAATGGTTTGTCTGGAAAACATTCGATAATGCAGGTATGTATTTTGCAGCAGGGGAAATCACTAAAAGAGGATATCTTATTCATATATTAAGTGTTGGCTCATTCTAAATTGACTGAATTTTAATATATCGAATTGAAACTTGGTATAGGTTAAAATATATGTTTTAAACATTTATGCTGAGTCTCAGCTTGTTATCTTGAAAATTACCCGATCTAGGAGTCAATTTCGATTATCGATTTTAGTAGTACCGGACCCACGAACTAATTTCAATCTATTCCAGTTTCGTCAATTTTTGGAATATTAACATAAAATTTGTTTTACAAGTTGAGTACACCAGTATAAATATTCTTAGTAAGTATGAACGATTTTTGTCGTGCTATTTTTAAAAACGAGGCGCTTGAAAATAGTCTTCTGTTTTACCTATCTCGTTTTAACTATAACACCTTTTGATTCAACGACTCCATTTTCGACATTTTTTAACATATCGATTTAAAAATTGGTACATAAGTTAAAAACACAATTGTTTTTTGCTATACTTATTTTAAAAACTATATTAAAAAATTTACTAATCTGCAGCCGATTATCTCAAGCGTTTTGATGAACAATCTAAAAAGGTCTAAAATTATACTTTTTAAGTTACTTGTGCTTTGAAAAGTAAATAATAAAAAAGGATTATACTCCTTGATCTTGTTTGAATCCATATATTTAATATGTAAAAAAACTTCCAGGTTGATATTTTAAAAAGTTTTTAAACTGGAGCTGTTTAAAATGAATTGGTGGGTCCGGTACTCCTAAAATCGATAATCGAAATCGACTCCTAGACCGGGTCATTTTCAAGATAACAAGCTGAGACTCAGCATAATTATTTAAAAATATATTTTAACTCCTACGTCAAGTTTCAATTCGATATATTAAAATTCGGCTAATTTAGAATGAGCCAAAGCTTCATGTATGAATAAGATGTCCCCTTTTATTGATTTCCCCTGCTGCAAAATACATACCTGCATTATCTATTTTTTTCCAGACAAACCATTGCTCGGATGAAATAAATACATATGACCTTTTTTGTTGAAAAATACCTCCACTACACGGTGGTATTTTTTAGTTTTCTCTATCTTCATCCCAGCTCGAAATATTAAGGATAATCGATAAAAAAATGATAGTCGATTTTTTTTTCGACTTTGCAAAATCGAAAGACTGGTAAACTTTTTTTATGTTAATCTACATACTTTAAGGTACTTATAAAAAAAATCAGCCGTATTGCAAATTACTGGTAGTTGTAACCTATACCGACTGGGCTAAGGATAGCCTATTATAATTATTATTGATTGAAGTTGAAAACATAACCAAAAAGTATAATCCAAGCTTTGTTTTGTATCAGCCGTTATAATATAAGTTATTGTTACTCACGGACGTAGGCTACACTTACTTTTATAGGAGTTGATGAGTTTTTTTGTTTTTGTTGCCTACATCAGTTTGACTGTACGAATCTAAATATTGGCGTTAGCTATTTACATCCTAATACTGCTTATACAAGTATAGAGGACTAAAATCGTAAGACTGGTAAAAGTTATAAATATAACAGGGAAGATATCGACAGATATGATTTCTTGAAGGTACAGTATTGCGATTGAATACAATTTAACTAAAATTGTTACATCATAATTTTTATTACACAACTTTTAAAATTATTGTTTCTCGTGTTGTGGTTGTTATCATAGGCCTAATATTAGGGCCTATATTGACATTTGTGAACATTTGGATCCCGAAAAGTCCATAGTACATTATTGAATATTGTGTATTCGAAAGTAAACCAAAATTGTAACTAACAAAAATAAAGTACGATAAGGGTCTTCTATACCTTGCGTAAAACAGCAAAAATATGCACTTCGTATTACCGTGTTTCGGACGCCGTTTTTCAACCTAAAAAGTTGTGAAACATCTTAAATTGTTCTTAAAGGCTTTGTGCTTTTGTCTTATATCTCATAATTGAAAGAAATCGTCGGCAACTCCTTTTAATCAACAGTTTAAATGAGTAAAAATCGATTATTTTAACGCATTTTTTGGGAGTTTTAAGCAATTAAGCAATAATTTCCATATTTTAAGGTAACACGCAAAAAATATAAAGCCTTCTTTATAACTTAAAGTAGATTCCCAGATTATTAATTTATAAATAGAATCCGAAACACGGTATTACGAATGCATGTTTCAACGATTTTGCGGCTTGAGTCAGGCCTTTTGCATTGAAATCATACTGTAGGCCTACACTCGGGAGTTTTCTTCAAGGTAAAGAAGAGCCTCTACGTTCAAGTTTTCTTACGTGCGAGAGTAGGTTTTAAATTTTTAATGATATGATAAGACTAAGCTTATATGATAAGATTAACTTGGATTATCATTTTTAAAGTTAAATCAAAGTTTAAATGGGAAACAATATAAATAATTAACCAAATTATATAATATGAAATTTTGTTTAGTAGAAATATTAAAATATTTGTTTAGTTCTAACTTTTGACGTTTTAAAAGACTTTTCTAAATTTACTTAAGGTCTACTGATTTTATGGGAGTAAAATATATTGCATATTGTTTTATTTAGATTTATTTTCAGAATAGAATTATGGATAAAATTTTATATAAGTACAGTATAGTAGCGTTTGAAGTCTAAGGTTTATTGGTATGAACCCAATTCGGTAAAGGTAGTCCTACAATATCTTAGGCCTATATATTTTATTCGTTGCAATTATTATCAGACATAAATCATTTCAAATTTTTAAAACATCCTACCTCTTTCTTTCAAAATAAGTATCCAAAAGATTCCTGATCCCTTTACTTTAATAATGCGTTGTCATCTTTTCTTGTTTGTGGGAATAATAATTACAAAACAAATACAGATACTATAACTTTGGCCTTAGTGCAGGAAGTCAAAAGCAACCCCTCAATTTCCTCTTCATTCAAATAGATTTTTTGAAATGTCAGTTTTAAGGCGGGTTAAATAATATAATGAACCAGTATTTGTTTTAAAAACAAAAGATTAGACAAAGGGAAGAGTGGACGCTAAAAGGTTAATCGTGTGTTAAGGTTCCGGAGGGTTCCGAGAGGCGGCGCCACCGGTCATGTGCCCTGTATTGTTAATTGAATAAGTCAATGTCAGATAGTGACTGGGTCAATAATCGATGAATTATTAAAAAATTGGGCTGTCGTCAGTGGTAAGTTTAGTTGTTAGCACTTTTTTTATATTTTAGATAACTAAATTAGAAAGCATTGACATTTTAGAAATACTGTATAATGCGTTTAAAGTTGTTTACTTTAGTTTTTGTTGGTTTTTAATCAATTGAAATTAAACTTTATTCATAATATCATTCTTCCGTTAAATAGAGAAATTACATTTATCATTAAATTATAGGCCTACTCTTAGAGTTCTTGTGCGTTAGACATATATCGGAATCGGAGTTTCAGTGTAGATAAAAAGGTTTTCAAGTAGTATACAAACTACTGTATAGGCCTATTAGTATTACGCACAGGTTTGGGTCGAAATTTGGCGTAAAACTGTACTTATATACTACAAATTGCGATAATGGGTCTTATATCAATGTAGCTTAAAAGTATAACTCTGGATTAGTACCTTGGTTTACTAAGCATTTATTGATAAAAACATTATACAAAATATTTCATTTTTAAAACACTTTTATATTTCTGATACTGTGGATGAGAACATAACTAACTAACCTAAACAACAGCGGATGAAATAGCAAGTCAGCAATAATAATAACAGTCGTGTGTTACAATTACCCCCCTGGTCACGTGACCTTTCAGTATTGTATTTGTTCATACTTTGATGCATCTAGGTTGACGTATGTCATCGAGTACGGAACTATACCAAAGCAAACATCAAAGTACCTGGGTTTATACGGTAGAACGCTCCCTTTGTAGATCTGTAGGTTATTGCAGGATTATAAAATAGCGATTGCAACGCGCTCAGGTGAATTGATTAAGAAATAATCAAAGATATTTGTTATTAAATTGCCATCTGTTCAAAGGTAAACATTTAACGGAATATTGTGTAAGATATTGTTTAGAAATTCCTTTCTGTAAAAAGTGTTTTATATTTTCAAGAAATATTGTCTTTGAAATTCTTTTTGCTATGTTTATTTTTGAAAAAGACAAATTTGTAGACTAAATTTATAAATCATGTTTATTTTCTTCTGAACGATATCGTATAAAGTTAATTTGAAAGAATTCATGATTAGGCCTTCTATATTTTTGTTCACTAAACAATAGAATTTTACAATTTATGTCAGAATCTAGTTTGTAAAAACAATGCCATTTTGGTTAATAATGCATAAGGTAAAGTAGAACGCCCATATATTACTGTTCTTTGAAACACTGTCGTAGCGGAGCTACTTCTATTTATCAATAATTAAATTCTTCGTAAGATTCCCCGGCATCGTAGATACAGTCCAGCGGAAAAACAAATCAAAAATCACCGAGTAACTTTTTGGCCCTTAAAAGGACCTACTCTTCGTGCGAAACTAACATAGTGCAATTCAAACATCAATTCCATCACTTAACTTTTTGGCCCTCAAAAGGGCCCAACATCAGTCAGCGACTTGCGATTTTCCCGTAAATGCCTTTTACGGGAAAACTCGCCTAAACGTCCTCAGAGCTTCACTCTAATACGCCCCGGTCGGTATATTATCTGTCTGGCGAACATAGGCATGTTCGACCGCCAAGGACACGACGATATCGGCCGGCAATCATCTACAATCTACGTTTGCTTTCCTCGGAAGTTGACACCTCATCTTCCGAGAAAGAGACTAGCTTTATCTCCCCACAACTTTCTCAAGGACCGTTCCGACTACGCACTGCAGATGTCTGGGATACGTCGACACGTTCTCCCGCCAAGGACTCTGCGACATCACCGCGAACGGCACCTTCACTTCTACCGTAAAACTTCTCCCCGCCGACAAGACCTTGTCTTACGGGAAAGTTGTTCGGTAAACTCCCGCGAAACATCTATCGTTATATCTCAATAATCCCAAGTAAATTCAGTTCCCCGGTCACGTAATATATTTAGTGGCAACCGTAGACACGTTTGCCGAAAACAAACTAAATATATTAATTCTCAAACGGCCGAAATAACGACTTCAAACTTTCTCGGCGTTCATCGCACTGCGCCCGGGAAAGTTACCATCTCCCGCGTAGCTTCTGTCGAAAATATTCTAAGTCCCTACGCCAACTTAAGAACTTGCAACCGCAAACTTAAGAACGCGCCAACATACATGATCTCTACAAGTGGTTCGGAACTCGGTAACATTACTGCACGGTAATTCGCCGACTACGTCCGCAAAGTGTTAGATTTCGCACCTACATGTTACTTTTTCGCTGCGAAACTGTATATAACGGGGGGAAATAGTCCAAAATATTATCCTGGATCACCACCAGACCAAACGAACATCTACTAGCGAACTACCAAGCGAACATCACCCAGCGAACTATCAGCTACAACTGCCTTCCAAGGGAAACAGAAGTCTTCACCCGCTAGAGGTACCTTGCCTAGCCAGGAACGGACTTTGGCCGGACTAGTTGCCAGGCGCACCACCAATTGGCCGGACTAGTGCCACCCTGGAAATAGAGAGTTGCGGCAGGATAATTGAAGCCGAAGGAGTGAGGGAGCTTTGTCGACCGCCAGGCTGTGTTACGGAAAAATAAATTCTATTCGTTACTGATAAATAAATCTTGTTCTTTCTACGCCAACGTCACAGCGCAACCGGACAGCAGACACAAGAAGACCCGTTCGCGGAAAAGAGGCTAGTCCGGCTAGAACCTCCGCCGTAGCTCCGGCTACGTGTCACCCGACAATTCTACGCTCTTCAAGCTTACACGGTCCTTCTCAGGGCCGACTTCGTCCAGTAGCCTCTCGAGCCAAGACATTGCAGTCGTCTTGGTGACCGGGTAGTGCGCACCCTACTTAGGGCTACTGTGCTTCGCAAGGATTCAACGCAACGCAACGAAAACGACAGCGCAGCGCTACGCATCGTTCACAGGCTTCACCTGCAATCAAGAGCCCTTCAGGCTTACGTTCCTTAACATATTCGGCCCTTTTCAGGACCGAATTAGCGAGGCTTCACCTCACTGCCCTTCAGGCTACATTTTACCGAGGCTTCACCTCACGCCCTTCAGGCCACGTTTTCGGCCCTTAAAAGGGCCTAAACATTTTAGAAACTTTTGTCGCCAAACTGAGCTACGTCCAAATTTTTATTAAATTCATTCACCGGAGCGACAACAACACTAAACATTTTCTACCCATAAAGTTCTTATTTTGGTAATAAATTAGTTTTGATTATAATTTAACGATTTACTACGAATGGTAAATTAATAAATTGAGATTATAGCCTATTGAAATTACTCTCTAGGGTGAGTTAAATTGTATAAAAAAAGGCTGAGTTCCCAAAATTAAAATAAAACATTAATTTATATTTATATTCGATTTTATGTATTTTCGCAAAATAAACTGTAGACCTACTCGTAAACTACATAAAAGCCAAACATAATTTAAAATAGTACAATGGGTCTACAATAATGATGAAGAAAATACACTTTGGGAATACAATTTCGTTTAACTCTAGTGCTTGCGCATTTGTATGCCAACTAATTAGGAAGAAAAAAATTGCAGAAAGAGTAAGAAATGTTTGTAGGGCGTTGTTAAATTTAAAACTAAAAAATTATAGGATTAATAGGCAAAACCATGTAGGACTATGGAAACATAGAAACAATAAACTAAAGGTTTTTACAATATTCAATTTATAAATATACAGAATTGAAATCTCTTCAAGTTACTGTAAGCATTGTTAATTTCTCCCACCAATTCAACAATTCCCCCATTTGTTTTCTTTCTCACACACACAGGCCTACATAAACAAATGCACACGACAATGAATCATCAAAAGATCACATCCAACAAAGCTCTCAACAGTCAACATTGTCCCGACTTAAAGCCATTCCTTAGGAAGTTCAAATATTTTAACAGAGCAATTATAGAGAAGAAATTTCAATAATTTGTTAATATGCTTTTTGTGCCATCGTTTTAACTTTGTATCTTATAATATAGGCTAGGGGTAATAAATTTTGTCGTGAAAATCTAAAATAAATCCAATAAAAATGATGATGGTCAAATACAAATAGGTAGAGAGAGAAAATAGTTTTTATTAAAAACTTTAAAACAGCTATAAATATGTTAGAAATATGTTTTATAGATTGTCTGCATAGAGATGGTTTAAGTAGTTTGAGAATAAAAACTGTATTATCTACGGACTAATGTAAAGCTGAATACAAACCAAAAATGGTAACGATTAGGTAAAAGCACATCTTTCTAATTTGATGTTCTTTATTCGCCTTTCAACTGTTACCTTCGTTATAAAATATTATTCAGTCTTAATAGTTGCAAAATAAAGTTCAATGTCTTAATATCTGCATCATTTTACAAAACTTTATTTACAACTGATAACCCGACTTTATTTTATATTCATAAAAATTAGATAGACTATGTCCTACTGTAATAGCAAATCTGAAAATCTAAAATTTCATTTTTCATTGATCTTTAGAAGACACTTAGGCCAACAAACGAGTGGTCCTAAAGGATTTCATTTTTCTTTTAAGGTATGTAACATTCAAAAAGACTAATAACATTGAACTTCTCGTCACGCATGGGCTGTGGAAAATGCCCAGAAAATGCTGCAAATTATTGATCAATTGTACATACTGAATTTACTAAATTATTAATTATATAAGTAATTAGTTACTAATTTATATTACTTTCCTTACCCTATACTAGGTAAGGTAAGTATTGCGATCGACCCAAAAATTCGATGTCGAGTTTTCATAATATCTTTACGTTTCAAGGCCCCCTGAGTCCAAAAAATGCATTTTTGGCAATTGGTCTGTCTGTGTGTGTGTGTGTGTGTGTGTGTCCGGAGTGCACAGGGCAAACGGCTGGACGGATCGAACTGAAATTTACAGGATATCTTCAAACACGTAAACAATTAAACCCATGTAAATTTGAAGAAAATCGGAGGTGGTGTCTTACCGTGGGACCAGTTTTTAGCACATTTTTGGTATTTACTCCAAAACCCTTCTAACGATTTTGATTAAACTTTGCTAACATACTCTACTCAGACCCCCTTAACACGCTATGTACGCTATATACCCTTAAAAATTCGTTGAAAAAAGTTATTACAAAAACGCAAGTTGTTTTGTTTGTATCTCCGAAATGGCTGGTCCTATCGACTTGAAAATGGTCTCATTCGATTCAGCGTCCAAAAGAATGTCAAAAAAGATACCCCCACTCAACTTTTTCCATTTTTTCAAAAATTGACCCCAAAAACGCCCTTTTTGGGGGCAAAAATGACTTTTTTTAAACTAGCCGTGTTTGGTATCGACCTTGACATTTTTGGGGGTGAGAAATCGATTGAGACCAAAATCAGGTCCGTGGGATTAACCGTTTTGAAGTTAGTACCGCTTTCTTCGAAACGGATACTCCTATTAACTCGAAAATGGTATCATCAATCTCTCGCTCGAAAAATTTGGTAATTGATACAGCATCTATTTTGGTAAGGAAAGTTGTGTGATGTGCACACCAGATGTTTTTAATTGATGTACTAAAATATTGGTGCAACAGTGGTGTTTTCAATCATTAAATTGAATAGTGTGTAATAATATTGCATTACAGAATTAACGGTATTGTTGTATCTCGACATTTCATAGAAATGCCAACCAAATGATGGTTAAACCTGTTTCGATACATTTTTCGCTACACTTTCTCTATATATGATTTATAAACGAAAATCGCCCACTAAGCAATCAGTGGAGGGGAAGTAGATAATAGGGGAAGAGTGGACCGTAAAAAGGTCCCACTTTGGGGGATTGAGGGTGGGCTTGGGACGAGTGACAGGATCTCGATGGTAACAGTTGACAAGAGAATACCCCTGAGTCTGAAGGAAGTATGACGAAAAAATATTCGATAAGTCTATTAACCATTAGTTTCCGTGCAAAAATGAAAGCAAACTTTCATATTTAGGAAATATCAATTCTTGAAATAACATAAATGAAATTGTTGAGCGAACATCAACCTACATTATTAAGATGCTGTGTCACATTTTGGCATTGGTTTAGTCAAACTGACAATGTCTTATGAGGTGAATTTAAAACACTCCAGGCTCTGGTGCACCTCCACCACATTTGATCGTGTTTTCATAACAATAATTTCTTTCCTGCTTTCAGAATATTCCTCAGACATACCCTACCGTTCACAACTCATTTTATGTCACACGAACTCAGACCTTTTATAGTGTAACTGATTCGTTATGGTTATCAATTGAAACTCACAAAAAAATACAAACAAAATGTATTTTATTTTAAAAGATTAATTAAATTTGAGAAAATAACATTTAAAATAAATTTTAAAAGAACCAAACCCAGCTTATTTGAGATCTATTGCATAATACTTTATCCATTGTAACAATCCTTGGTTGAAAAGTGACTATAAATGTGTTAAAGTTTTTAAAAAAAATTGTGGAATTCAAAAATATTGCGCCCCTGGAGGAAAAACAATAGTTAAATTGAACAAAAAAGCTTTCCATAGTATAACCTCCTGTTAAGGCATACGCTATCACCATGTTTGTTTACTATAGTAAATAGCCTACTGTAGGTAAAACAAAATTGAACTAACTCATCCTTAAATTTTTGAATTAGGTTATTACGTAAGTATATTTTTCAACGTTGAACAATTTGTTTCCATTTCGACATTCCAACTCTACAACGGGGATTAGTTTACTACAATGCTCTTTTCTGAAAATCTTTAGTTCTGAGCAATAATACTGTAATTAATAAACTACATCTAGTTAAAAAAAATATAACTCTCACACACACCTGTTTAGTTCACCTTGGTATCAAAGTATAAACATTTATACTTTATCACTAAAAAAATCGATTACTAGTTATTACAAAAAAAGTCATACATAGTACAGGGTGTTTCAAAAAGGACTTTACAACTTTGAAAATTCATATAAATTTTATTAAACAAGGTACAGAGCTGGTTTTGGTGTTATTTTAAAGGAAAAAACTTCAAGTTTTTTTACCTTAAACTAAAGATGTTCTATGTGGCTTCCGTTGGTTATTCTGCAGACATTCCATCGGTAGTCGATTTCTTCCCAGACTCGCACTAGCATTTCAGGTGTAACTTGCTCAGCAGCAGCGTAAATTCTTGCTCTAAGTTCAGGTAGAGTGGCCGGCAAAGGAGGTACGTACACCATATCTTTTATGAAACCTCAGAAAAAAAAATCTAGCGGTGTCAGGTCTGGGGGCCATGCAATTGGCGCATCACGGCCAATCCATTGACCTGGGAAGCGGTCATTTAGAAAATCCCGGACGTCAGTCAGATAGTGTGGTGGTGCGCCATCTTGCATAAAGAAAACATTTCGTTCTCGGTCATCCTCATCGATCTGTGGTATTAAAAATTGTTGCAACATATCAAGGTACACTATCCCATTGATGGTTCTCTCTTGGAAAAAAAGGGGTCGTACACTTTCCTCTTGCTCAACGCACAAAAAACGTTCACTTTAGGGCTATCACGAACATGTTGTAATGTTTCATGTGGATTTTCACTGCCCCAAATCCTACAGTTATGTGTGTTTACCTTGCCACTTAAGTGAAAAGTGGACTCGTCAGAAAAGATTATGTGTGTCCAAGAAATGTTCATCATCATCCACTCGATTTAACATATCCACACAGAAGTTCCTACGGGCAATCTTATCAGTGCCTTTAATTGCTTGTAAAAGCGAATATCGGTATGGTTTCAAGTGCAAACGTTTTCTTAACACACGCCAAACCGTCGTATGTGGTACTTGCAGCTCACGAGATGCACGCCGGGTCGATTTCGTAGGGCTATTTACAAAACTTTGTCTCACTTGCTCAACGACTTCGTCAGTTGTGCTTGGACGACCTGAGGATTTTTTATGTTTCACTGAGCACCCTGTTTCTACAAAACACCTATGCCACTCATAAATTGTAGGCCTACTAGGAGGATCTTTAGCGTACTTGGTACGAAAATTACGCTGAACTGTTGTCGCAGACTTCGATTCTTCAAACCAAAACACACAACTAGCACGCTCTGGTCCAGTGAAGGCAGCCATCTTTAACGTAACTGTCACTAGCGCTTGTGCGGCGCGATTAGGCACTAGCGGACTACGCGAGTCAAAACTTGAACTGTTTTCCTTTAAAACACCCAAAACCAGCTCTGGACCTTGTTTAATAAAATGTATATAAATTTTCAAAGTTGTAAAGTCCTTTTTGAAACACCCTTTACAACACTTGTGGTGAAAATGGTAGAAAAGTACTTAATTTTTTGTTAAAATCTTTGATGCTTTGTGCAAATATGCACTTTATATCAAAAACTTCATAATTTTTCAATACTGGTGTGGGAAAAGGAAGAAAAACAACAAGAAGAAACGACGGATATTTTGTATGCAATAATGACCAATGAATAAGAAATATTTGGTGTTAAAAATTTAATGAATGCAATAAGACTTATGAGGCTACCGGTACTTATGTTTCGCAATTACGCATTGTTCGGATAATATTTTTGAAACTTACTGTACTTACAACAAACTTTGAAAAATTCTGGAATCGTTTTGTTTTATTATTTTATGTATAGGCCTACATACATCATTCGTTTACTCTTATCCACTTATCAATATTTTAAATTGGTTCATAATCCTCAAAAAGTTACAAATTAAGAGTGCTTTCGTGAAAAGTGAAATCTCTTATAGCGTAGTATTCTTTTATTTCAAACTTATTGAAGAATGACCACCATCCAAAATTGCTTGATAAACATAATGCTTATGTCTGTGAACAAGAAAAATAGTGCAGAGAAACTCAGATAATAAAAGTGCTTACTTTAAAAGCTTGATTAAAATATCTTAAGTACAAAACATCTTGCTGGATCATCTCATTGTGTAATATAAACCCTTGAAAACGAAGGAATACAAGATTTTCAATAAAGCGCATGAAAACGTAATAAAAGGAAAATAAATAACAGAATCTGAGAAGAATGAGAAACAAGGGCGCGGAAAGCATTTGAAGCAACCGTCTAGTTCTGTTCTCTTTATTTGATTAAATCAATTTAGAGGAACGAAATTCAATGCCTGTTTTATTTCATCCCTACTCAATTTCACTGCCAGTAAAATCACGATTCGCAAAAAAAATATATTGTCTGTTATATTGGGGGAAAGATACTGGTTGAGTTTTATTATAAGGACGACATGAATGTAATGCTATGTGTTAGGGATGGGGTACGTCACCACGAGGCGAGGAATGGGGGGGAGGGGCTGGGGCTCGGAAATCAAGAGTAATGCTTGTACACGGAACAGCACTATCCCGGCGGGGGTTCCCTTGGGATAGATCCAATAATTATGTAGCATCCCGGCTCCCTTCTAGGACTAATACCACCTTTATACTACGAGGATTCTCAATCAGATCCTCGATCTTTTATTTTTCATTTTAATGCGTAAAATGTTAAGAGAATATTTCTTTATACGAATTGCAACCTATGAAGTAAAACCTATGCATTGTTGATGTTACAAGACCAATTGCTATTCCAATATTTTTGATGAGATTGTTACCTAAACATATAGGTCAAACCTTAGTACTGTATAAGCATACGAGTACTAAGGTACTTAACTTCTTTACTTGCATGGAAATTCGATAATTTATCTCTAGTTTAGGATTGATTACAATTTCTGTTTTATTTAATCGTAAATGTAAATCGTATTGTATGTCTTCGACACACAAATTATTGTGAATAGTTTTCTTAAATGTTAGACATCAGTATTAGCAGTGTGAGTTAAAACAATAAAACTAGTACAGTTGATTTTACGCTGCATCGAAACTCAAAACAGTGACAGCGTAGCTAGACCACCAACACTCACTAGTTTCAAGAAAGTGGAAAACTATCTAAATCTAGCATATCCTCTGCCCCCACGAAGCCAATCCTCTTGTGTCCACATTGTGACACAAAGAAGCCACGCCGAAGTGCCTGAGTGGGTCTGGAGAGCACATAACCCGGTGGTACCATTTTTAACAGTGGTGGTACACTACGAACAGCTTGCCCCATAGCCCGAATGATCTAGGGCCTTGACGCCAGTAAAGTCCCTTTCTTCAAGTTCCGTTGGGGAGGGACTTGATGTGACGCATCAAGGTTGATTGGTATTCGGAGCAACTTGGATATGTTGAAGATTCCAAATCACTCAAGGAACTAATTTTACTTAACTTAGTCGCATCCTCTTATAACTTCAACGTAAGCTATTGCTCTCTTGGAAACAATAGCTTCCTTGCAGGGTTTAAGCCAGAACTCATCTAGTAAGTCCTTGGTTCCAAGTCTGCTCCGCACATTATCCTCACAAGTGGTTGTTGGGCCCTTCTGGATCGTCAATTAGTGCAACATGCTTCCTACCTTCCCAGAAAGTAAACAACTGAAGTAGTGGACTTATGATTTTCTGATTTTGTTTCAACATGTACTTTTAACCAAGATCTGATTGACACGCTTCTGGCTCTATGCGATCAGGTTTTGTCTTCTACTCTTTTTATCTATCTCATTACCAGGTTATGTATACTATGTTATTTTAATTGACTAAGGCCCTGTTAAAGCTTGTATGTGTTATAACTTTGTAACGATTGAAACACAATGCGTATCCATAAAACTATTTCCTTGTTTTTGTTTCTTTTGAGATTTCAAATTTGCAAAAGAACTTAATAAACTTTAGATTCTATTCTTTAGTTTATGTCTTCAGTAATCTTTCCTTCAGCACTAAATAATAATTCTACTATATTGTACAAAAATTAGTCATTCTTTCAACAAGAAGTACGACATTAAAAAATACGTGGAAAAGTTATTACTGCAAATTAAAGTTAGTGGAAGGCATGTTTATGCCCCTTATTAGTGAATTTCCGTGAAAAAGATAAGCTATTGCAGTAACCTTCATAGTGAGATCTAAGGTTGGAAGTAGTAAATGAACACCGAGCATGGTCAACAGAACACGTTTTGGGATGTCTTTAAAATGTATAAAATATATAATTTGTATATATGTTTTCGCACTCTAACAGCCGCATTTTAAGCCCAATTTGGTCCAAATTTGGTGTATACGTTGGTTGTCTAATTCGCTCAGACGAGTTCGTTAGCCAGAAAATCCAACATCCGGTAACTTTTTTGACCGGAAGGAACTGTTTTTCTAGATTTTTCTTACTAGAAGTATTTGTTTGGGTTTTATCTAAACAAATAAATGTAGGGTATTATTCTGCACTTTTGGTTTTTTTACAAGACCTTACAGCTCATTTGGATCTTCCAAAATCGGTCAAATCGTAAAGTACCATAAAAGTACTAGTGGGGGCATCTTCTGATCCAAGACCGACGGGTGAGTTTGTTCACTGCTAGCGAAGTGAATCAGCTCATAAGCGAGTTTTGCTCTGGGTTGGAACAAAATAGCGAGTGAGTCGAAGCTTAAGGCTTGGGTGCAAACAAATTCTGCTAATTAGGCCAGTCGGTAGAGGCAATTTTAGACCAAAAGTTCCAGTAATTTACAATACGGCTGATTTTTTTTTTTATAAGTACATTCAAGTATGTAGATTAACATAAAAAAAGTTTACCAGTCTATCGATTTCCCAAAGTCGAAAAAAAAATCGATTTTCATTTATTTTTCGATTATCCTTAATATTTAGAGCTGGGATGAAGATAGAGAAAAATAAAAATACCACCGTGTAGGGGAGGTATTTTTCAACAAAAACGGTCATATGTATTTATTTCGTCCGAGCAAAGGTTTGTCTGGAAAAAATTCGATAATGCAGGTATGTATTTTGCAGCAGGGGAAATCACTAAAAGGGGACATCTTATTCATGTATGAAGCTTTGGCTCATTCTAAATTGGCCGAATTTTAATATATCGAATTGAAACTTGACGTAGGAGTTAAAATATACATTTTAAACATTTATGCTGAGTCTCAGCTTGTTATCTTGAAAATTACCCGATTTAGGAGTCGATTTCGATTATCGATTTTAGGAGTACCGGACCCACGAACTAATTTCAATCTATCCCAGTTTCGTCAATTTTTGGAATATCAACACCAAATTTGTTTTACAAGTTGAGTACACCAGTATAAATATTTTTAGTAAGTATGAACGATTTTTTTCTTGTTATTATTGAAAACGAGGCGCTTGAAAATAGTCTTCTGTTTTACCTATCTCGTTTTAACTATAACACTTTTGGATTCAACGACTCCATTTTCGACATTTTTGAACATATCGATTTAAAAATTGGTACAGAAGTTAAAAATACAATTGATTTTTGCTATACTTATTTTAAAAACTATATTTTCAAAAATGACTAATCTGCAGCTGATCAACTCAAGCGTTTTGATAAAAAATCTAAAAAGGTCTAAAATTATCTATATATTTAAAAAAATTCCTGATTTTAGTTCACTCACTTCCTGAAGTTAATACTTAACCGATTTTGATGATTCTTTTTTTATTTAAAAGATAATTTCCAGTTCTAAGTCACTGTGAAGCTAAATATTTGATTTACATTTTTATTTTAGTTTTATTCCGAGTTTTAAAAATGCATCAGTAGCCTATGCTACAACTATGCTAAATAGGAAATACTGTAATTTGATTTTAAACAGCTGATAAACTAATTGAGTTTCAAATAAATAAGTTGTTTACTTTAAACTTACTCAAATGTCAACAGATGATTTGATTTAGGTTATGTTATTGTTGGTGTGTTTTAGGTCTGATTTGTAATGTTTATTGTTGATTCAGTAATCAGCTGTAGTCTCTAATATTTTCATTGACAGTTTATTTCAAATTTTAAATCAATTTTTAGGTTAGGTTTTTATTAAAGTGTAGACCTGAGCCTTGCTGACTATACAACGGGTTCCAACGGCACACAACGGGTTCCAACAGGGAGTTGGGGGTGGGGGGTTGGCGTGCGGAGCACGCAGGGGTCTCCCCTAGTACTTTTTTAATTTACTTGTGCTTTTAAAAGTAAATAATGAAAAAGGTTTATACTCCTTGAACTTGTTTGAATATATATATTTAACTTGTAAAAAAACTTTCAGGTTGATATTTTGAAAATTCTCTAAACTTGAGCCGATTAAAATTAGTTCGTGGGTCCGGTACTCCTAAAATCGAGAAACCCATTGATGAGTCAAGTGGCTCTAGATCGGGTCATTTTCAAGATAACAAGCTGAGACTCAGCATAAATGTTTTAAATATATATTTTAACTCCTATGTCAAGTTTCAATTCGATATATTAAAATTCGGCCAATTTAGAATTACTCAACGCTTCATATATGAATAAGATGTCCCCTTTTAGTGATTTCCCCTGCTGCAAAATACATACCTGCATTATCGAATTTTTTCCAGTCAAACCATTGCTCGGAGGAAATAAATACATATGACCTTTTTTATTGAAAAATACCTCCCCTACACGGTGGTATTTTTTATTTTTCTCTATCTTTATCATAGCTCGAAATATTAAGGATAATCGAAAAAAAATGATAATCGATTTTTTTTTCGACTTTGGAAATCGATAGACTGGTAAACTTTTTTTATGTTAATGTACATACTTTCAGGTACTTATAAAAAAAAATCAGCCATATTGCAAATTACTGGTAGTTTTAACCTATACCGACTGGGCTAAATAAATTTCGTACAAACAGGTAGTGCCTCGTGAGTAGACCAATGTCCCAAATAGTTGGTTGAAACCCTAAAGCATATAAACTTAATTTTGGAAATTCACTCAACTCACGTCAGCGGTTAATCTGCGTGATGGATTTATTTGAAGTGTGTTAACAGTGAATTATCACAGTGTTGATCTGGAGAAAATTATGAATGTCTCTGATCAGGTATCGTTCATATTCTAAATGGTAAGCTGAACAGTATGTGTCTTACTCATGACAAATACGGTATTCTTCCAAACAAAATATCTACATGTAACATTTTAAAATTTAATCAGCACTAGCCTCTAACGTGAAAGTCATAAATTACTGATGAGGCAAGTTTATCAATACTTACACACAGAAAGAGGGTCGTGAATATCAACGGACGCACTCCTTTCTCCTTGCAACTACAACTTGGATCAATCCCTGCTTATAGTATTGCATCATGTATTGTGGCCCTTGAAATCCAAGCAAATTCTTTTGATTTAAAGATGATAAAAGATTTACTTACTCGATAGTTCAAGCTCTGATGAAGCGTGTCTAACAGGTAGCGATTTCTGTAAAATATATTACAATCCAATAATTTAACTAGGTGTACCAGCACCAAAAAAGCTTATAGTACTAGCTTTTTAAACCGACCAACTAGTTGAAGCAACATCTTGAGATACATAATTTGGCATTTTCGTGAAAAGTATTATAGTTTCTGATTTCTTTTGGTTTATTTTCGCGTTATTACTTTCTAGTTCTTGAGTCCATATATGTAAATTATACTGTAGATAAAACGGTATCTGAGCTAATTAGCAGTACCATAAAATCTGCAATAACAGCTGGACTGAACTAACATTAAATTCCATTGCCTTATAATATAATTTGTTGATATCTTCTCTTAGTCGTCTTTTGTTATTTTGACGAGTAGGGGGCTCGATACAACGCCCTGTTTCGCTCTAAAAGACGTATTGAATATCGATTATTGTTATTTGCTTTCTTACATCTATATATATAAAAGCCAAAACCCACTGACTCACTGACTCACTCATCACGATTTCTCAAAAACTACAGAACGGATTGGAATTAAATTTGGTATGTAGCTTCCTCTAGGGCCATAGGTGCTCAATAAGAAAGGGTTTGAAAAAATTCGAAATTTTAGGGGGGTTTGGGGGGGATCAAAGTTATTAAAAAATGACTTCTTCAAAACTACCGAACGGATTGGAAT
>JAGFPH010012291.1:5670-26599 GCA_018207615.1 Philaenus spumarius | reverse complement strand
TGATTTTAATAAACGTTTTCACAATAAAGAATGCATTTTAATAAGAGATGGATTCAGCAGAGATATTTAAAATACTTAAGCACTTGAGCAAACAAACGCAGCAATTACTATAAAACTAGTTGGCAACAACCAACATCCTGGAAACTCTGTAATCAGTATATTGGACGGCGAAAACTTTGTCCAATCGTAATTTAATCTTTTCGTTATGCAAATATTTTCCCTCCAAACAACTCGTTACCTTCTGCTGAACAAAAAAAAAATACACAGTACCGTATTTTTAATTTTCTTAATGGTTCTAGTTCTGAAATCGCTCTCCCGCAAGACTTAAAAAAAGATTTCCTTTTGAAAAGACGCAAACAAAAGAGGACCGAGTCTAAGAGGATTGCAAGTCCGATGATTTAATTATGGTAATGTATTGACTAAACTCTATGAATATCAGCTCAAACAACGTCGTGTTTGCACCTACAATTACACTGGAAGGTATATTCGTGGCTCTAACGTTGTGTAAGATCACTGTTATTACCGAAAAGAATAGTTGCATCAGTCAACTGTACGTATTAAGTGCGTGCCCAGCGAAAACTGCTGTTATTTCTAACAAGAAACCAAACATATTTTTGAAACTTTGACAACCTTAACTTAAAATAGTTCGACCACGCAGCTGAACCGCTGACGTGAGTTGAGCGAATTTCCAAAATTAAGTTTAAACGTCTATGTTTTAGGGTTTCAACCAACTATTTGGGAAATAGGTCTACTCACGACGGCGCTAAATAGCTACAAATGGTTCGCACGCCATTCCGCATATTGGGAGTATTGCGTGCTTCGCACGCCAACCCCACGGTGGAAACCACCACACGGCTTTGAACCGGGTACTTTTATGGTATTTTACGTTTTGATCGATTTTGGGGGAACAAAGCGAGCTATGAGGTCGCGTAAAAAAAACGAAATGTGCATCATCCTATTACATTTATATTTGAAGAAAAAATTTTAAAACAAATTCATTCTCGTAGGAAAATCTCAAAAAATAGTTACTCCCGGTCAAAAAACGTGCTTCCGGTTGTTGGATTTTTTTGACTAGCAAACTCGTCCGAGCGACGCGACGTAAACAACCAACATGTGTACCAAATTTGGACCAAATCGGACTTAAAATGCGGCCGTTAGAGTGCGAACACATATATGTATATACATATAGTATGTTTTGAGGTGTCATATACGCCTATATGATTTTTAATGACACCTCAAAACGTGTTCTGGGGACCATGATCGGTGCTCATTTGCTACTCCCAACCTTGGGTCTTACCATAAGGGCCACTGCAATAGCTCATTTTTCCTATTGAATTTCGCTAATAAATACGACCTAGGTCCATTTTTGGATGTAAAGATACATTATTGTTATTCTCGAGTATTTCCTTCTATCCCCAACGGGTTATACCTACCTATATATACCACCATAACAAAAATTGTTTATTTATTATTAAAAAGCTATAATTCCTAAACTTTATTACATACAAGAAAATACACAAATAAAAATGATCCGTAGAACACGATCTGATCAGGTAATTACTACTTTCTCTGCCACACAAACAAGGCTAAGTTGAAGAATGGGTAGGCCTACTGAAGAAAAATACAATTAGGTTTAGCTCGTTTACAACAGTGGTATTTAAACAATTTAAGCAGGTGAACGGTGCCTTGAAATAACAAAAATAGGTGAACTGTAGCCTTTAAATAGTTTAAAGTAGATGAGCAACCAAATTAAGTGTAGGTGAATTAATAGTGCCCTTTCAATAATTTAAAGTGGGTGAATTGTAGCCATTAAATAGTTTAAAGTAGATGAACAACCAAATTTAGTGTAGGTGAGTTGTGCCCTTTAAATAATATAAAGTGGGTGAACTGTAGCCTTTAAATAATTTAAAGTAGGTTAGCGTAGATTTTTAATCATTTAAAGTAGATGAATAACAAAATTCAATATATGTGAATAGTACTTTTCAATAATATAAAGTGGGTCAACTTAGCCTTTGAATAATTTAAATTTTAAGTAGTTTAGCTGTAGATATTTAATAATTTAAAGTAGATGAACAACAAAATTTAATGTAGGTGAATAGAGGGCTCTTTCAATAATTTAAAGTGGGTGAATTGTAGCCTTTGAATAATTTAAAGAAGGTTAGCTGTAGATTTTTAATCATTTAAAGTAGATGAACAACAAAATTCAATGTAGGTGAATAGTGCTCTTTCAATAATTTAAAGTGGGTGAATTGTAGACTTTGAATAAATTAAAGCAGGTTAGCTGTAGATTTTTAATCATTTAAAGTAGATGAACAACAAAATTCAATGTAGGTGAATAGTGCTCTTTCAATAATTTAAAGTGGGTGAACTGTAGCCTTTGAATAATTTAAAGTAGGTTAGCTGTAGATGTTTAATCATTTAAAGTAGACGAACAACAAAATTTAATGTGGGTGAATAGAGCTCTTTAAATAATTTAAAGAGGGCGAAATGTATAAATAATTTAAGTAGGTGAACTGCAGTATTTTAATAATTTAAATTGGACGATTTTACAGCTAGAGTTAATCTTCAAAACATATCTTTCAAAAACAAATTGCCTTAAACTACGCATATAATTAAGATATACTCCGCGGGCTATTTTAATAAATCTCTACTTTGTGTATAATAATTGTCTAATCGTCCCATTTAATAGCAGCAAGTAAACACGCTTTAAATTCTAAGTAAGCCAGTTCGGGAATTGGGGGAAATTTATATACACCGCGAGACCGCACAAGAAGAGCACCGCCAATCATGATTATAAATCAGTCCGCCAAATTAAATACCTAACCGTTGGCCTGTGACGCTGTAATGAATTACACGTAAATAATAGATGCACGGTGTATAATTTCGCAATTGTTGAAGGAATAGTTTATTTTTTTCGCTCGGAGTTATAGTGCATCGTTTGCTATTAGTCTTTGTTGGGCGATAAATTACCGGGAGAGGGTGGTAGGAAGTAATTCTTTGGTTCGATGATTCCGAGAGAGACTGTCTAGACCGGTGTTTTTATTGTAACTTAGATAGTTTTCCGATGTCCGCTAATTGTTGGCTGGAACTGCCATTAAGTGATTTCTATGGTCGAGATGGTTATGGTACGGTGGAGTTCTTTGGTCCAGCGAGTGAAATTTGAGTACCCGTATACAACTTAGTGAAGTTTTATCATTAGTCAGGCTTCAAATAGATCTTTAGCATCGAAACAAAATTTAATTTTAACATTTTCCAGTTGTAGGCAATTTAAAATAATTTTTTTTACCGACAAAGTGAAAATAAAAAATATCGTGACAAAGAGCTACGTTTTTATGATTTTTTAGTTGTTATTAGGCTACGGATAGGAGACTTTAATGCCGTTTTCACATTTTAAAGAGTTCAATATTGTTGTTTCATTTTAGTGACTTTAATGCCGTTTTTACATTTTAAAGAGTTCAAAACTGTTGTTACATTTTAGAGACTTTAATGCCGTTTTTACATTTTAAAGAGTTCAATGCTTATTTTACAATTTCGAGACTTGGTTTTCTATTTTATCTTCTATATACTTGAAGATGATGTAATATTCGAAACCGGTCGTAATTTATAGAAGGGAAGTAGGGTAAAAAGGATTCTTGAAGGACCTAACGGGGTAAGAATTAAATTAAACTGCGCAATCCAAGCGCTTAACAAACAAAAAATATCCGCTAACGAGATAAAAATTAAACGAAACGTCCCAAACAAATTACAAGAAATGAATATTTAATCACAAAGTAAAGAGAGATTTCGACGTTGAATATTTTATAGGGAATTAACTGGCTGATGAAAAACGCTACGGAACTATATTCTTTAGCTGCTGATAGCCGTTAACACCCCGGAGAGGGGGATGTTTCCTTGTTGAATTTAATAGACGAATAAATCTGTAGCTCGTTATAAACTTCACGTATTCAGACTGGAGTTTAATTGGGTCTGTTAGCCTATGTTTACGTGATTTACGTGTGTACATATGATTCATTTGTGTTTGTTAAATCGAAGTAATCACAAAAAAAATAAAGAACACAGATAACATATAATTGATATTACTATTTTAAAGACGTAATTACATGTTTTAGAAATAATAATTTAAAGTGGGTGAACGGTAGGTTCAAAGTAGGTTGGCTATAGAATTTTAAAGTAGATGAACAACACAATTTAAAGTGGGTGAAATGTAGCCTTTGAATAATTTAAAGTAGGTTAGCTGTAGATTTTTAATCATTTAAAGTAGATGAACAACAAAATTTAATTTAGGTGAATAGTGCGCTTTAAACAATTTAAAGTGGGTGAAATGTAGCTTTAAATTATTTAATGTTGATTATATTAAAAATTAAAAAAAAAACAGTAAACTTTCATACGTAGGCTATATTTTTAACGTTTGATATGTAGGCCTAAATTACGAGAAACGCATACCTCCGATGTGAATAACAATAAGTAGGCTACACACAGTGGTTCTGTAATGCGCAGAGATAATAAAGATCTGGGGGGGGGGGGATCATATGGATCAAAAAGGAAAACCTAAAAATAAACATATGCCCGGAAACGTTTATTTTCCACGCCACTCATCAATGTAAATAGTAAACTTGTTCCAAAAATTCGTTTAAAAATGGCGGCCATTTAAACGTTTTCAAATAAAAATAAATCGAAAACCATAATTTTTATAAAACACGTCTGGCGTAAATATGTTTAGCCCGATTAATTTCCTATCGAAAGGTAAGCCTACAACTGCCAAAAATATCGAACAAAGGGCTACAATAAAACAGCGTCCGACTTCATTAATTCGTGGTGCAAATTAATCATTGCCTACGCCTACGCTTTGTTCCTACGGACGCTGTTTAAGATGGACAGATTTTACAGGTAGCCTACATCATTCGATAGGGGATAGGAAATGAAAATTGCTACAAAAATGTACTATTGACGTTTTTTATAAAAAAAACTTACTGTTTTTCAATTATTTGTATTTAAAATGTTTAAATGGCCACCATTTTGAAACGGATCATTTAGTAAAAAAAAACAAAATGACGGAAAACTTGCAAAAGAAGCGTTTCCGGAAATATATATATTTATAGGCAGTTTTTTTCTTGATTTTTACTCTTATAATCGTATTTTAAATAAATTAACCAATTTGGTTACTATAGTTACTTCCCCCCTCATAAACACCTTTTACATAAAGAGTCCTAAAAGTGGTCTTTTAAATTAAACGCAATTTCAGTTAACAAGAAATGTTTAAAAACCGAACATAAATTAATTATTAAAGTACCTTTGAACAAACACCTACAATTGCATTCCCCAGTTACCTTTTACCGTGGAAACACATTTATCAAAAACACGAACAATACCCAGGCCAGTCAAGGTCATCAAATATTTATGCAACCCCATCCCTTTAGCGTCGAGCGTTTACCATCCATTCAAATTGTGACTGAAAGTTTCCTCATTGAAATTTTAGTTGTCATAGGTTGTCTACCGACTCGTAGAGATGCATAATTTGTCGTTTTACCTGGCAGCGGTAACTCGCCTACGTAGGGATGTTTTGTTAGTATATTGGTTAAATATGTATTGTCCTCCGATATCGAGTTGATTAAACAAACGTATTTACTGCGAGCAAACTGTCTCGTACGTTCTGTTTTGTTTGTTTGGTTATATTGTTTAGAAAGTATTGGGAAACGTAGATAAACAAACAAAAGTATTCAAGTTTGTGTTTACATTAGATGAACATTTTCAGTTAACTTGTGTGACTACTGCAGTTCTCCTGCATTAAATTATTTAACGACCATACCTCGCCCACTTCAATTATTGAAAGACTACAGTTCACCTACTTAAATTACGTTAAAACACAGTTTCAAATTATTTCAAGCAAAAGTCCACCTACTTCAAATTATTTAAATGCTAAAACCATAATTACGAGTGATGTTTCTAAAATGTAAACTATCTGAAAAAATCATGGCTTTATTTTAAATTAATTAAATACCTGTTTACATATTTTAAATTAAATAAAGGCTACACTGCACCTACTTAAATTTCCCTGACTTTGAATTACTCGCCTACTTTAAATGATATAAAGATAACAATTCACCTACTTTAAATGCTGTAAAGAATACAGTTCACCTACTTTAAATTATGTAAAGAGTACAGTTCACCTACTTTAAATGATGTAAAGAGTAGAGTTCACCTACTTTAAATGATGTAAAGAGTACAGTTGACCTACTTTAAATGATGTAAAGAGTACAGTTCTCCTACATTAAATGATGCAAATAATACAGTTTAAATGATGTAATGAATACTGTTCACCTACTTTAAATGATGTAATGAATACAGTTCATCTACTTTAAATGATGTAATGAATACAAATCACCTACTTTAAATGATGTAATAAATACAATTCACCTTCCTTAAATGATGCAAAGAATACAGTTCACCTACTTTAAATGATGTAATGAATACAGTTCACCTACTTTAAATGATGTGATGAATACAATTCACCTACTTTAAATTATGTGATGAATACAATTCACCTACTATAAAAGATGTAAAGAATACAGTTCACCTATTTTAAATGATGTAACGAATACAATTCACCTACTTTAAATGGTGTAAATAATACAGTTCACCTACTTTAAATGATGTAAATAATACAATTCACCTACTTTAAATGATGTAAAGAATACAATTGACATACTTCAAATGATGTAATGGGTACAGTTCACCTACTTTAAATGATGTAAAGAATACAATTCGCCTAATTTAAATGATGTAAAGAATACAGTTCACCCACTATAAATGATGTATAGAATACAAAATTCACCTACTATAGTAAAACGCTCAGGCAAAATTTTGTGTTATCGGGTTGAACGTACATAACTCCACTTTCACCGTAAATGTGCAAAATCTTCTGTAACTATCAACGCGAAATTACCATAAACAACGCACTGCCCTCCGACAAAAAACATCCCCGCTCGAGTTCTCGGCAAACAACAGCGTGCATATTAGCCCCCTCCCGTCCCTCTTGTAGCGGTAAATCAAGCGTCTCGATGAGAAATGTACAGCCTACGTGGAAAGTGTTTTGTTACGCAGAGCAACGTGTTTTTGTGCGTAACATGAAAAGCTGACTGCAGGCGTACGGGGACAACTCTGATGCGGATACACCATTTTGGATTTATTTTATTTACCAAAGTAAAAACGTTACATTCAAACACGTTTTCTGTTATTAGTACATCAGGGTTTATTTGAATAAACTACGAACCGATTTTCTTTTAATGGAAAGGAGTGGTTTTTTAAGGGATGGTTTGGTTTAAGGGTCTGTGTTATTATTATGGAATGACATTTTTTATCTGTCATTGACTATCGGAAACGGTATTACATTTAAGGAACGATGTTACTTTATTACAACGTTCATTACATCATTAAAAGTAGATGAACTGTATTATTTACACCATTTAAAGTAAGTGAATTGTATTCCTTACATCATTTAAAGTAGATGAATTGTATTCATTACATCATTTAAAGTAGGTAAACTGTAGGCCTATTACACTAGCACAATATCATTTAAGAATTCCTACTTACTGCCATTTTTAAATAACCCTTACTGTTATGGCCGATTCTAATATTGTAACCCAATGCAGCAGAGCCTTTGGCAGTATAACAAAAGACACATGTCTCGTTAAAAAATCATGCCTAAGGGTGTATCTCTTTACATCTGTCGTATCTAGAACAATGTTATGTCTAGTTGGGAGTAAAGTTTAAATTCCTTTCAGACAGAATATATGAAGAGTTATTTCGCCATAAATACAATGATTCGTAAGGCACATTTATTTATGATTACACTGTTTTAATATAAAAGTAAACAAATTTTTCTGTATAAGAGGCTTAAAATTTCTCCCATCAGTGAGAACGATTTAAGCATACGTTTACTGTAGCGGAAACGACCAACTGGGTGTTCTTATACACCGGAAAGAAAGGTTTAGCAAAAAAGGACGATTCTATATTGCATGTATTCAGACATTCTATCTTCGTTGACGGAAAACAACTCAAGTTAAAATTGTATTAATCGCAACATTTTGGCGTGTGAAATGCTGGTTTTACATTGCGGAGACTTAAATGCCGTTTTATGTCTACGCTGTTTGTACATTTTAAATAGTTATTTGGAGACTTCAATGCCGTTTCTACATTATAAGAGTTCGATGCTGATTTACAATTTGGAGACTTTAATGCCTACTTTAAGCTGTTTGCAATTTGGAGACTACGCTGTTTTTACCTGATTAAAATTTCTACGCTGTTTTTACATTTTTAAGCGCTCAATGCTGATTTAAAATTTGTTGATACTTTAATGCCATTTTTCATTCTAAAGAGTTCAATGCTGTTTTAATAATTTTGAGACTTTAATGCCGTTTCTACATTTTAAGATTCCAATGACGATTACAAATTGGAGACTTTAATGCCGTTTTTAAATTTTTATACCCCTATGCTGTTTTTATAATTTATACTTTAATGCTGCTCTTTGAGACTTTTATGCCATTTTTTGCAACAATAAAAAATTGCAAGATCTTGATGTCACTGCGTATTTTATATCCCACACAATATTTTAGACTGTAGATCCATTTTCCAAATGGAATATTAAAACCTTAAACACCGGGCTCTGTTATGCAGATAAACCATAATTTCTAATAATACCAGAAGTTTTTCAAAATCTATTCAGTGAATTTTCATAATATAGGTTATATCCCATAAGGGTTGCTCGTACGTTTCACCACCGTAAATTTGCCCTTCCCTTATTTTCCACCGCGAAACTGCAAAATGCATCCAGCGCAAACACTATTTATTACATATTATACGCAAACCTTCCCTCCCATAAACACAACCCCAGCCAGTACCGACCCATACGGGGACGTGGTCTCATTATACAAGCTCGCTTATATGTTATGTTAGCGTGACCACAAAGTGTCTGGGTGCGTGTGTACGCGCGTGCGTATACTATCGCAAAGATCGATACGTACCTCTCGACTAATCGCGACAAATAAATGCGGAGCGCTGAATGGATTCGCGGTCAAATTACATTACAATAACTGAAGGAACATTTTAAATCGCTTTAAGTTTTTATGGGTAAACTGGTAAGACAACGTGAAAAATCACAGGCAGGTTAATTAGATACACATGAGAAATACATATTTAAAAAAAATATTACGGTAGGCTACTTAAAAACAACAGACTTTATCTAGGCCTATCTAACTATGATGACGGGGATTTTTAACTCGGTAAATGTGTAGGGTAGGCTATAATTAAAGGTTTTTAAAACTGTAGGAATATTTGTAAAATATTTTAATTGTATACGTAATTATATATTTAAAGAAAGATAAAAATTTTATCTTTTTAAATATTATTATGAATTTATTTTTATTTCATATTAGGAGCTTTTCACTTTAGGAGCGTTTCACTTTAAGAGCGTTTCATAAAATGCATGGTGAAACGCGTGACGGTTCACCCCCAGTAACAAGAAAACTATATACTTGCTATACACGCATGTAAGAAAATTTGTTGGACGAGGTGCGCCTATAGAAGTTTACACTTAAAAAATTCATGTCATCCAAGCAAAAAATCTAGGCCTACAGCGCATTCGTCATGATCAAGGTCACCGCTACCCCCAACACTCTACCTCATTCAGATGCATCTGTTCATAAGTACAAAAATATATTTGCATTTGCTTCGCTGCTCGGGTTGGTGATCGACATGAGTCAGGGGCGCAAGCCACTAGCAATTCTTTTTTACCAAACGACCCACTGAATACATTTCAACAGACGAAGTCGCAATTTAATATTCTAATCAAGTTGTAACTTGGGATCGAATAAAACTAACGGTTTTATTACCAGTGTCGTTCACGGAACGGATTCGTGCTTTCGTATTCGATTTATAAGCGTAGAAATGCGCAATAAAGTAGCTAACTAGGGCAATAAATATTTATTAGCCTGTAATTACAGCGTAAGCGATAAAACAAATAAAACATATTTTATTACATCGCCTTTGTATAAAAAACCCGTCCGTTTTAAACCAGTTAGAGTTGAAGTGATTATTTTAGGTTAGGGACATTGGATGACAAAATATCAACCGAGAATAGTTAGTAAAATGTTTTAACCGTCCTACTTTATAAATTATCAAAACTACTTTGAAGGGGCGGTCAATAACCCCATCCACAATGTCCTTCAATGTTTACTTAAACCTTTATTTAAAAAAACATTACAGGCACACATACTTTAAGAGGTTTCGCAATATTTTAAGTTGGAAAAAGCAGTCGTGGGACTGTCGACAAAAGTGAAAACTGTCATGAATATAGACGATCTTGTTTATGTTATTTTAAATGGTTTAGATTTCAATTATAAATGTGTGATAGATAAAAATAACAAAACTTACATAATGAGGAAGCACAATGTCCGTTTCAGACGTATTAAAAATTAAACTATTTTAAAACAACTTACGAAATGAGGAAGCACAATGTCCATTTCAGAGGTATTACCATGCAAACTATTTTAACACAACTTATGAAAAGAGGACGCACGATATCAATTTCAGAGGTATTACCAAGTAAACTATTTGAACACAATTTATGGAATGAGGAAGCACAATGTCTATTTCAGAGGTATTACCGAGTAAACTATTTTAAAACAACTTACGAAATGAGGAAGCGCAATGTCCATTTCAGAGGTATTACCAAGTAAACTATTTTAAACAATTTATGAAATGAGGAAGCACAATGTCTATTTCAGAGGCATTACCGACTAAACTATTTTAAAACAATTTACGAAATGAGGAAGCACATTGTCAATTTCAGAGGTTAATACAACCTACACTATTTGAATACAACTTACAAAATAAGGAAGCACAATGTTCATTTCAGATGTATTACCACGTAACCTATTTTAAAACAACTTACGAAATGAGGAAGCACAATGTCTATTTCAGAGGTATTACCGAAAAAACTATTTTAAAACAACTTACGAAATGAGGACGCACAAGTCCATTTCAGAGGCATTACCGAGTAAACTATATTAAAACAACTTACGAAATGAGGAAGCACAATGTCCATTTCAGAGGTATTGTGCTTCCTCATTTCATACACGTGTCTATTATATAGGCCTATAGTAGAGCGTGACGGAAAATGAGTGACGGTAAAATCCGATTACCCGCGGTACATCTATAGAGTTTTCACTTCCAAAACAGCGTCCGAAACACGCAAGGTGAAGAAAAACATAGTAAAGAAAATTATGTACCTTAAAAAAATGTAATTTCTGTTTCTTAAGCATTTATCGGCTTCTTCCCTTCCAAGTATTAATCGTCTTGAAACAATAATTTCTTTATTTTATATTTTGTTTATAATTTTTGTAATAGAACCCCTAAGCAGGCGGATAGCTTTAGGGGCCCTATATTGCGTTTTCTCTAGGCTAAGTATTTTCTTTCTTGAAATAATTGGTTATTTTATATATGTGTATTTTATTTTGTTACATTCTGTTGAAGTTGTTTTATAATTCTTGTTATTTTAAGTTAGCTAATATTATTGTCATATTTAGAGTTATATACAAATAAATAAAACTTAAAAAAAATTAAAATTTAAAAAAAACTGTTGTGTTCGATGAAAGAGATCCGCCGTCGAATTAATAAAACGAAAAGCATGTCGACAGAAAATAGCAAAAAGCAGTTAATCTCAAAGCAAAGAAGGATTTCGACGTTGAATATTTTATAGGAAATTAACAAGTTGATGAAAAACTCTACGGAACTATATTCTTCTTCTGATAGCCTTTACCTCCCCCCTCCTCCCGGGGGAAGGGGTGGACTGTTTCCTTGTTGAATTTAATAGACATAGAAATCGTAGCTTTTATAAACTTGTGTTGGTAAAATATGGTAGGGCGGCGGAAGTGAAGCAAACAGTGGTCGGCTCCTAATAATCGACGAGATATGTCTTCGGCTTTGGTATTTTTACGGTATAAATAAGCTAGCAATTGACGTGCAGCGTACGTCATAACTATTTGTATAATACTGTATGGACGAACCCTGTACGTCATGGCGCAACGAACGGTTGAATATATGATTTACCCAACTGTACAAGAATTGTTAACCCTTAAACGTGTAAGTTAAAAGACTTTCTACGGCGAATACGTTCAGTAAAATGGGATAGGACGGCGGAAGTGAAGCTAACAGTGGTCGGCTCGTATCGAAGTTTACATTCTACTTACACGGTCTTCAGCTTTGGATGTTTTGCAAGTTTTTCTACAGTATTTAAGCACACAAACAGTGGACGACCAGCGTACGTAGTAACACAGTATAAAACAGCGTGGACGTGCGGTGTACGTCATGGGTACTAAGGACCAAGTATTCTGACCGGAGTGAGATTGGGTCTGTATCAATTCTTGTAGTTTTCCCATTTAACATGATTGGCTTATACTTACTGTAGGCCTATTTATTCCTGTTTCGCTACCTGCCCGTCACGCCGACGTAAATGTACGTTAATCGTTTAAAACAGCTCATTTTAATTCTCGGCAGACAAAGCCACCATCTTGAAATTTAACTCCCATAAGAGCAATGTTAAACGTAACAAGATTACTGGAGTAATAATTATCAGAAAATTATTCTGAATATGCCGTTCTAAAGGTTAGGACAGTCCGACATCATTTAGTTAACTAAATTTGTTCTTTGGCTTATATCAAAGACAAAGTTTAATATATGTTTTCCTATTCAATAATGCAAATATCGAAAAGTTAAAAAGCCCCCCACATTCGGAATTACCTTTCAAATAAAAGTAATTTCAATACAGTTTGATAAATAATTTATGATGAAAAAAATCTGCTTTATTGTGGAAGCACGTACGCGCCCGAATTTGTGTTCCTACTCGAGTGTTTAGCCTACACTCTGGTGGTTATCGCAAAAACTTCTTGCTCGCGGACAAATAGTAGGCCTATATCCGTACATTTTGAATGTGTGAGAGAAAGCTGTTTTTAATAACAACACTCACGTACAGTGTCACGCATGCCCGTTTCAGTACGTTTACAGTCAGGGTTACGTCTGCAACCTCTAGTTTCCGCCTTTATAAAGCTGCCCTATATTTTACCAACGGAAGAATGAAACGCACACAAACTCGATGCTGGTAGTGTACAGCTCTGCCACTTGGAGCGCTGCGGTCAAGTCAGAAATATTTGTTAACTTCTGCCGAGTTCGTGCGTTAAAGGCGAATAAAAAAAAAGGGCACACGATAAAATAAGTCCTGCCTCTATTATGATAAAAGTTTTTAAATATATATAAAGGTTAACAATGATTTTTACAAGGCGTTTAAAATTGAATTTGTACCAACAAAAGACCGAGGTAAAAGTTAACCAACGAAAAAACGCTTAATGTTAGTTGAATAAAAAAGAATTACGTCATTTACTCACTGCTTACTAGCCTTAGATATGAAAGTCTCTTACCTAAAACAAAACAAAAATAATATTAGAATACATTATATTAATGCACTCGTTATACAGTAGTCTATAAGTACATATTAACATTGACACAATACATTTACAAAAAAATGTACACAAAATTATATTTGAAACATACGCCTATCCGAATTGATCAATAACTGGGGAAACCTCTGCGTGCTCCGCACGCCAACCCCGTAGGATCCTTCTATACACATAATCCTGTTATGTATTCTTTAAAATAAAGGTGTAATATTAATAATAACCCCAAAGCTAAGACGGTAAATAATGTTAAACGTTAAAATCAAATTATTTAGTTTATTTTATAACATCAGTTATACTGTATAAAAGGTTAAAAGAACCAGCAAGTTTCAGGTCTACACTTAAATAAAAACCTAACCTAAAAGTTAGAAACACAAATAATTGTTTGAAATCAGCTGCTAATGGAAATATCAGAGCAAACAGCTGTTTTATCTGTTATTTTATTCAATTGGTTGCTATGGTAATAAATGTAAATGCATGTGTTGGTTCATCAGTCTAGGCCTAACCTAAAATTATCAAAATGAGTTATAACCCATGTTATTTAGGGATAATGTAGCTTTTTATTAGTAAAACTATTTTTTCAATCAGTTCAGTAGTTCCAGAGATTACCCCCTACATACAAACTGACAAATAAACAAAATTTACCCCTTTATAATATCAGTTGACCGAGCGAAGCGAGATCTCCGTTTTAGCTTGACCGTTCGGCATTTCGTCAACGATTACGGCCAAACGCCAAGACCGATTGTCATGATTTTTTGCATGAATAATCCTTATTCCCAGGCCAAACGATGTATCCATATGGTTTTTTCCATTTTTACCTTTTAACCTCTAAATAAAATATAAATGGCGGCCGCACAGTTTCTCTCAGTGTAAGCTATTTTCCAAAGCCAATTTGTGGCTTAACCGTAAGTCGAATTTAAAAACTAATAACATCTGCTAGTAGAAAATTTTATGTTCTAAGAAATTGTGTTCTTGTTGTTTTTCCGTATCTCTAACAGAAAGCTCACAAAATGGCCGCAAACTTCAAATTTGTTCAAAATCGTCCAAGTTTTTGTATTTTAACCATGTTTTCATAGGTTTATTCTTTATATATCTTCATAAAACCTTATAATTTTATAGAGAGGAAGAGAGAGAGAGCGCTACCTGCTGTCTTGCTCTTTCCTGCGCAACCTGCTGTCTTGCTCTTTCCTGCGCTACATCAGTGTGGCCGCTGTGAGTTGTGTAGGGGGAGCCGAGATAAGGAGCCCGATTGGCGTTGCGTCGCATTTACTGAGTTGTAGTCCTTTACCAACTACATTATCTTATTCATTTTGTTTCTTTGTTGCTCCACGCAGTATTTAGAGTCGAAGACGAATAAATTGCAAAATAATTTTAACTGGTTTAACCTTCTACTTACTTACTGGCACACTATTTTTAACCGAGTGATTTCATCGAGCGAGGTCTACAGTTCACAGAACTGCTAGTATATACTGGAAAAGTGATTGCAAGAAAAAAAATATATACAAAATTCATGTTATTCACTCAAAAACTATTTCAATATTGCGAATGCTTCAGACTCTAGTCTTTACTTCCATCACCCCCTCCTTAATACCCTATCCAATGTATCCGTCTTCACTCCTCCCGATGCACAATTGTTTTATTTGTAAGGTATATTTTGAGTATAAAATGCACACGTACTATTAAATCAGTTAAACGCACTTCCTGTAATCACGGAAAAATTGTGATACCAAAAAGTGATCCTTATCCAGAAGAAATAAAAGAACTTTCATTAAGGACAGAAGAAACCGGTCGTAAATTCCGTGCAAATATACAATAATCTGTTGAGTTTTGGTGAGCGAAGCGAGCTGATGGAAGGTGGAGCACTCTAGTTGGTTATTAAATACTTGTTTCGTTTCATCTTGGAGCAAGCAAAGCCTACAATCCACAAAGTATCCTTTCAATGTTCAATTATTAAGTATTTCTAAACGTCAATTTAGTTCAATTACAGATCGCTAAAACAATTCTATTTGTACGAGCAGACCTCCACCGCCAAGAGGGGAAACTTGGCCCATTGTTGGTCGAGTTTAAAAGTTCAGCACAAAAGATAGCCCTAATGCGTTCCGACGACAAAAAAACACGCTCTCATTCCGTCGGACAATTAAATTGTTGAAACAACAAAAACCGTCGGTTCGGCAACAATCGTACCAGTCAAGTGCGCCCGGCGTCCATTAGGCCCGTACTCACGATAATTGGCCCACTTGGCGAGGGCAGGGGAACGCCGAAATTTGATATCGTCAAGGCGTGGTCTCGGTAGTTTACAATGCCATTGCGGTGTTCCGGTGTTCCGCATTGTACGCTCTTTGTGCCGGTTCTGTTCTTCACAGCCCGAAGGCGCAATTTGCATGTTGACAGTGGGCCGAGTTGGGGCTAACTTGATGTGTTTTACTAATGATTAAGACCGAGTGTTTTGCAAGCAGTAAACGACGGTACTAGAACGGTTTATTAGTGAATTTCCATAGGAAAAGTGAGCTATTGCAGGGCCCCTTATGGTAAGACCCAAGGTCGGGAATCGCAAATGAGCACAGATCATGGTCCCCAGAACACGTTTTGGGGTGTCATTAAAAATCATATATAGGCCTATATGTGTTCGCACTCTAGCGGCCGCATTTTAAGTCCGATTTGGTTAAAATTCTGTACACATGTTGGTTGTCTACGTTGAAGATACCCCCAATATGCGGAATGGCGCGCGAATCATTTTGCAGCTATTCAGCACCGTCGTGAATAGATCTATTTCCCAAATTGTTGATTGAAACCCTAAAACATAGGCCTATGAACTTAATTTTGGAAATTTGCTCAACTCACGTCGCGGTTCAGCTGCGTGGTCGAATCGTTGTTCTTTTGTGTTGGACATAGTTGTTTATTGTTTGCCTAAAAATACAAATTTCAATTTGACGTTATTGTAGATTTAAAATCAGCATTTTTAAACAAAGTTTGTTCACTATACTTTAAGAGTTTGCGCCTCAATCTCGCGGCCTCAGATTATGGGCAGCTTCTCTTCGCTCGCAGTAAGCAAACCCTGCATCCCGCCCGTCGGTCTACGTGGATTTCGAAAGCATACTTTTATGGTATTTTACGTTTCAGTCGATTTTTATGGGACCAGGCGGGCCATAGGTCGTGTAAAAAAAGAAAATGTGCAGAATAATATCCTATATTTTTTTAGATAAACCTTAACAAAGTTTCATTCAAGTATAATAATGGGTAATTAATTACCTTATTTCAACCATCGAGCACTCTAAAATATATCCTTTTTGGATTAAGGGTTTCGGTGGTTCATGCCACCATCATCAGATCACCATCAAACATTATTCATTCTACTGTTGTAGAATACGTCGTAACAAACTATACACAATTAACATAAAACATTAAAAAACACAAACACTTGAACAAATTTAAACACATACACTGTCTGAAAATGTTTTAATACTAATGTTTTATGTTAATAATTGTGTAGCCTATAGTTTGTTACGACGTGGTCCACAACAGTGTAATGAATAATTTTTTAGGGTGATCTGATGATGGTGGCATGAACCACCGAAACCAGTAATCCAAAAAGGATATATTTTAAAGTGCTCGACGGTTGAAATAAGGTAATTAATTACTCATTATAATAATAATTGCATTCTTGGAAGCTAAATAACATCATGTTTTCATTCAAGTACAAAAAGCATAAAGAAGTTTACTATCGTTCAAAAAGTACTTTTGCTTCCGATTGTTGGATTTTTTGGCTAAAGAACTCGTCGAACTAAAAAAAACCAGCGCGTGTACCAAATTTGGACCAAAACGGACGTAAAATTCGGCCGTTAGAGTGCGAAAATTTATAAACAATTTTAATGACGAAGCAAAACGTGTTCCGGGGACCACGATCAATGCTCATTTACTACTCCCGACCTTAGGTTTCACCATAGGGGTCACCGCAACTGCTCATCTTTCCTATGGACATTCGCTAATATTACAATTTTAAATCGATTTTTTATTCACTTCCATTGTCTATTCTGTAGGCCTATAATTTTCATTCTGAACAATAGTTTGCTGACTTAATGCAAGAACAATGCCATCGATTCAGCAAACATTGATACTTTCTTGAACGCTGCAGATTTTCGCATAACAAAGTCGCTATTTTATAGGCCTACGTATACATTAAATGAATCTACGTACATGAATAAAAATGTAAATGTTGTTTTTTTCAAAATCTTAAATCTGTGAAAGTTGTTCACCGAATGCTATGAAATTTCGACACAAAATTTAATTTGAATACGCACGTTTATATATATATATTTTTTTTTTAAACAACGCCATTGTTAGACGTAAAAACAACACAAAATGTACTAAATATTTTACGGCAATACTAAATAATAATTGCATAAGTTTATTGTTGGTACAGTAGGCCTAATCAGCTGTTTGCTGTAATATTTCCATTGACAGCTGAATTCAAACTTTGAAGCGATCATTTGTATTTCTAACTTTTAGGTTAGTTTTTTATTAAAGTGTAGACCTGAGCCTGCTGGTTCTTTTAACCTTCATTATAACAGCTGTTAGCCTATAAAATATACGAAATAATTTGATTGAAACATTTAACATTATTTGCCATCTCAGCTTTGGGCTTATTATTAATCATACATTTGAATTATAAAGAAAACCTAACATAGTTATGTGAATAGAAGGCTCCAACGGGGTGGGCGTGCGGAGCACGCAGGGGTCTCCCCTAGTCTAAAATAATTCGACCACGCAGCTGAACCGCTGACGTGAGTTGAGCAAATTTTCAAAATTAAGTTTATAGGCCTATGTTTTAGGGTTTCAACCAACAATTTGGGAATAGGTCTATTCACGACGGTGCTGAATAGCTTTAGAATGGTTCGCACGCCATTTCGCTTATTGGGAGTATCTTCAATACACAATACATTGCGTGCTTCGCACGCCATTCCGGATGTTGGGAGTACTTTCAATACACAAGGCATTGCGTGCTTCGCATGCCAACCCCCGTATTGGGAATATCTTCAATACACAATGCATTGCGTGCTTCGCACGCCATTCCGAATATTGAGAGTATTTTCAATACAAAAAGCATTGCGTGCTTCGCACGCCAACCCCACGTATTGGTAGTGTCTTCAATACACAATGCATTGCGTGCTTCGCACAACAACCCCGCGGTACAATCCACCACATGGCTTTTAATCGGGTACTTCTATGGTATGTTACGTTTTGATCGATTTTTGGGGAACCAAGCGAGCTATAATGTCGCGTAAAAAAACAAAATATGCAAAATAACATCCTACGTTTATTTGTGTAGAAAAAACTCGAAAACAAATTCATTCTCGTAGGAAAATCTCAAAACGTCGTTACTTCCGGTCAAAAAACGTCCTTTCGATTGTTGGATTTTTTTGGGCTAACGAACTCGTCCGAGCGACATAGATAACGAACGTGTGTACCTAATTTGGACCAAATCGGACTTAAAATGCGGCCGCTAGAGTGAGAACACACACATATATATATGATTTTAATGACACCCAAAAACGTGTCGGTGACCACGGATTTTTAATGACCACGATCGGTGCTCATTTGCTACTCCCGACCTTTGGTCTTACCATAAGGGCCACTGAAAAAGCTCATTTTTCCTATGAAAATTCGCTAATAAAATGAAAAGTCTATTCACTGTATGCGTTTTTCATGAGTGTGATTATTCTATGATGTTTACCTCTAATTCTATGATTATTGCTTTCGTAAACAATCAACGTTTCACTTCCAAAAAATATAAATTATCCAGCCGATGAGTACGAATAAAGATTTCTCCAAGAATGATTTGAAAAGGAACGAACATTGAAGTAGGCCTACTCAGGCGGCGGGATTGCACCGCGACCATCAACAGCTAAAAAGGCGTAGCGATACGTCAATTTGATTAAAGCTCGTCGAAACCCGAGGAAATTGAAAAACGCTCCCGAAGTTATAAATTACTCCAGAAACCCGTCCTGGGCGCTGCGGCGTACCCCAGCCTTCATTTCCAATGCAAATACCATTCAATCAGTTGGCTTTTATTATATCTTTTTCCTTCCTCCTTTTCTCCTCGTAAGCAAGATAAATTATCGCGGATTCACTCACTCTCGCCGGGGTTAACCCCGAGTATTTCGTCTCTATAGGCCGAGCGTTTTATTCGGCCTCTCGCGCACTTTTCCTTAATAATTTGTTTTAATTAAACCTCCAGACAAGAGGAAACGAATCGGTTGACTTTCTTGTTAATTATTACTAAGGCTGTCGGAGTTAATTTTATCACTTTGAACGGTAGATTAATAGCTCGTACAGTCTGTGACGGTAATAAATCTGTGACTAAGTGAAACAGTTTGATTCGTTCAAAATGTAGCGTTTAATTTATGTTACACTGTGTTCGCCTATTTTAAAACTACTTTCTATAAGTTCAGGTTGTTGTTAACAGTTTTTAATACCAGTGTTCGCCTACTTTAAAACTACTTTTCTATAAGTTCAAGTTTGTATTAATAGTTTTTATACCGGTGTTCCAATACGTTAAAATTACTTTTTCTATAAGTTCAGGTTGAAGTTACTAGTTTAATACCAGTGTTCGCCTACTTTAAAAACTATTTTGTTTATCAGTTCAGATTGAAGATAGGCCTACCTGTTTAATACCGGTGTTCGCCTACTTTAAAACTACTTTTTCCATAAGTTCAGGTTGAAGTTACTTGTGTAATATCAGTGTTCGCCTACTTTAAAACTACTTTTTCCATAAGTCCAGGTTGAATTTACTTGTTTAATATCAGTGTTCGCCTACTTTAAAACTACTTTTTCCACAAGTTCAGGTTGAAGTTACTTGTTTAATATCAGTGTTCGCCTACTTTAAAACTACTGTGTCTATAAGATCAGATTGAAGTTACCTGTGTAATGCCGGTGTTCGCCTACTTTAAAACTACTTTTTCCATAAGTTCAGGTTGAAGTTACTTGTTTAATATCAATGTTCGCCTACTTTAAAACTACTTTGTCTATACGTTGAGATTGAAGTTACCTGAATAATGCCGGTGTTCGCCTACTTTAAAATTACCTTTTCCATAAATTCAGGTTGAAGTTACCTGTTTAATATCAATGTTCACCTATTTTAAAACTACTTTGTCTATAAGTTCAGATTGGAGTTACCTGTCTAACACCGGTGTTCGCCTACTTTAAAACTACTTTTTCCATAATTTCAGGTTGAAGTTACTCGTTTAATATCAGTGTTCACCTACTTTAAAACTACTTTGTCTATAAGATCAGATTGAAGTTACCTGTACAATACCGGTGTTCGCCTACTTCAAAACTACATTTTCAATAAACTCAGGTTGAAATCACTTACCCGTTTAGTATCGTTAATTTGCTAGGAATACTGTTCTGTTTCAAACTGGTTTACA